>JBBGZY010001511.1:0-245000 GCA_037952925.1 Lithobates clamitans
GGAGAAGGCGGTCTATATGTAGAGGAATGTTGTATTGATCATAGTGGACAGGAACAAAATATATATATATATATATATATATATATATATATATATATATATATATATATATACACACACACACACACACACACACACACATATACACATATCTATATATATATACATATATACATACACGTAAACATATATGTGAAGGGAATACAAAAATGCAGAAAATGGTATATAATTAAATAGGTATATAATTATAGAGATGGGTGGTATATATGAGAAGAAATGAAGCAATGATGGAAAAGGAATAAAACATGTACAATGTATATACGTGTGTATACACAAAGAACCATTTATAAAGTATCCTTTCACACACACGTACACATATATACACATTTAAATGACGCGTAAGATTGGGACAAAAGGAGGGGGGAGTGTGTTTCTAGACAGGTATTTTGGAATGAGAGGAATGTTATGGGAAATACTGGGAAATAAATAAAAGTAAAAATAATAAAAATATATAGATATATAAATAAACATAAAGATAAATATAAATATAAATATAAATATAAATATAAATATAAATATAAAAATAAAAATAAAAATAAAAAAAATAAAAATTAAAAATACAAGTACAAATAAATAAAAATAAAAATAAAGAAATAAAAAATAAAAATTTAAATAAAAATAAATATAAATATAAAAATCATAATAGAAATAAAAATAAAAATAAAAATAAAAATGGTATGTGTTATAAACTAGGGCTATGTGGATAGGGGTAATGGGTACTAGTGTACAGGTATACCCATACACGTGTTCCACGTAGACTGTAAGTTAATGGGGTAGTGACTAGATGATGGATGAAACAATGAATGAGACAACAGGTAGGACAATGGATGAAACAATACGTGGTGAATTGAGATGAGATGATGTGATGAGGCAGGGATGTGGTTGGGGTCACAGCAAAATGTTAATTTCAATGCCTTCATTGAGGCCTCCTGGCGATAAAGTGTCCAGTGTGTATATCCAGTAGTTTTCTCTTTCACACAACCTTTTGTAACGTTCATCGGTAGGGAGGGTGGGTGGAATAGACTCAATAACCCACACGCGTAGCCCTGAAGATGTTTGTCCATGATGTTCTTTAAAATGTCTCGGTACGCTGTGCTTGTCAATGCCCTTCTCTACAAGGTTACGATGCTCACCAAACCTTTTGCGGAGCGGACGTATAGTGTGGCCTACGTATAGTAGGCCGCAGGGGCTATGAGGCAATAGACCACATAATCTGAACCACAATTGAAGACGTCGGGGATGACATATAGTTTACCCTTATGATGGAAGTCTTTTTGCCTATGTGTAACATGGGTGCATGTGAGGCAGAGGGGCTTCCTACATTGATACATGCCTTTGATGTTAAAGAAGGTTAACTGGGCACTGGCAGTGGGGCGTGCTGTTTTCACTTTGCTTGGTGCTATTTGGGCCTTTATATTCTTAGCCCGTCTGTAGGTGACCAGTAGTTTATCACTTATGGTGGGTTTTAGATGCGGATCCTCACGCAGAATGGACCAGTGTTTGGTGAAGATCTTTTCCATTTGCTTAAATCTGTTGTGGTATTGTGTCACAAATCTGACGGGTTGGGTAGTGTCGCCTGTACTGGTTTGTATCTTGTCCTTCGCATTTCACTGAGATAGTATTGGAAGGCATCTTCTATGGTGTGGTCTGGGTAACCCTTGTCTTTGAATTTGGCTTTGAGTAGTAGGCCGTGTGTTTCATAGTCCTGTAGGTGCCTGCAATTATGTTTTAGGCGGCAGAACTGGCTTTTTGGGATGTTTTTAACCCATCGTGGGTGATGGCAACTGTTACAGTGTAGGTAAGAATTCCCTGAGGTGGATTTTGTATAATTCTGGTCGCAGATGGTGTTTTCATAGTGGAAGAGTTCCAGATCCAAAAAGGCCAGTTTGTTATTGTCTGTGACTGATGTCAATGATAGACCCATGGTGTTGTTGTTGCAGTGTTGGACGAAGGGTAGGATGGAGGTTTCTGGACCATCCCAGGTAATGACCACGTTATCTATGTAGCGCCCATAATAGACTATGTGGGGCGCATATGGGTTATTGTTGTGTATATATTGTAGCTCCCAGTAACCCATGGTAAGGTTTGCGTAGCTGGGGGCAAAATTGGCCCCCATGGCAGTTCCTTGTGTTTGAATGTAGAAGTCTCCGTGGGAGTCGAAATAATTGTGGGTTAGGCAGAATTCTAATATTTCCAGTAAGAATTGGTTCTGACGTGGGTTGAGTGATGGATCATTGTTGAGGTAGTGTCGTACAGCTTGTAAACCAATGTTATGGGGAATGGACTTATATAGTGAGACCACATCTAGCGAGAGCCAGCGGTATGTGGGTTTCCAGGAGTAGTATCGTAGCATGTTCAGAAGGTGGATGCTTGTTCTGAAACATTAACTACCACCACCAAGTTCCCCCTCTCAGGAACCCCCAACCCACCCCCTTCCCCCCACCATTTTTAGTTATATATACTCGGCTACCTCCATTGTGTGCCATATTAACCCCTTGATCAGTGATCAATCCTCAAGACCCTGTAACCCAGTAGATTTTCGGTTGGAAAGGTCTCCAAGTCTGATCTTGCCCCAAGGTATTCCTGCACCATGTAAATCAGACGCTGACAATGGTTGCTGGAACTGATCAGACCTTCGGGCTGCGGACTAAAGAATTGTCTGAACGCATCAGTCAGATGGCCACCTTCTCCACCGCTCCTTCTGTGACTGACCGAAGCCCCAGCAACACGTTGTCCAGGAGGAATAGGAAATTGTAACCTCCCGGGCTCTGGAAACGCATTGCACAAACCTTTCTGCAAGGCCTCCCAAAGATGTTTCATCCTCTGCTCCCTCTGTGAAGGCTGGATAAATTTCACAATCTTATGTGTGTAACGTGGATCAAGAAGGGTTGCCAGCCAGTAATGATCCCTCTCCTTCCACAAATCCGAGGGTCCTTTCGTAGGCTTTGCAGGATCAGGGAGGCCATGCCGTGAAGGTTTGCTGAGGCATTCGATCTGGAGTCCTCTGGGTCACTAAGGATGACATGATCCACAGCCACCTCCTCCCAGCCCCATACAAGTCCATGGGTTTCTGGGGACTGAAAACGATCCCTTGAAGACTGCTGCTGATGCTGAGTGCTAGGCTCCACTTCCATGCTGACACAATCCTCATCCTCCTCCTCCTCCTCTTCCTGTGTGATCAGCGAGCCTGCAGGAATACTGTCTGGATAAAGGGGGCCTTGAGAGGTAAAGAAGTCCTCCTCTTTCTCCCTCTGTTCTGCCTCAAGTGCCCTGTCCATTATTCCACGAAGCATGTGCTCCAACAGGAAAACAAGAGGGACAGTATCACTGATGCATGCACTGTCACTGCTCACCATCCCCGTGGCTTCCTCAAATGGTGACAGAACAGTGCATGCATCCTTGATCAGTAGCCACTGGCATGGCGAAAAAAAGCCAAGCTCCACTGACCTTGTTCTGGTGCCATACTCACACAGGTACTCATTGATGGCCCTCTGCTGAGTGTGCAGCCTCTGCAGCATTGCCAACATTGAGTTCCACCTGGTGGGCATGTCACAAATGAGGCGGTTTTTGGGCAGGTTGCATTCCTTTTGAAGGTCAGCCAGCTGAACACTGGCATTATATGACTGGCGGAAATGCCCACAGACTTTCCTGGCCTGCCTCAGGATATCCTGTAAGCCTGGGTACCTTCACAAGAACCACTGCACCACCAAAATTAAGGACGTGAGCCAAACAGGGAACATGGGTCAAGTGTCCCTATCAGAGGGTGGAGAGGAGGTTGGTGCCATTGTCGTAAACCACCATTCCTGGCTGAAGCTGGTGTGGCATCAACCACCTCTGAGTCTGCCGCTGCAGAGGTGACAGAATCTATGCCCCAATGTGGCTCCTGTCCCCTAAGCAGACCAACTCAAGCACTGCATGGCATATTTTTGCCTGAGTGCTTGCATAGCCCCTTGAACGCCTACGGAGCACCGCTGGTTCTGAGGAGAAATCTGCAGAGGAAGAGGCCATAGAGGAAGAAGAGGAGAGGGTGGAGGAGAGAGGTGTAGCAGAATCACCAATACTAGCATTTTGGAGGAGTGGTGGTGGAACAAGCTTCAACAATACTGTACCCTGTCCTGCATCCTTCCCAGCTGCCAGCAGAGTTACCCAGTGTGCCGTGAAAGAAAGGTAACGCCCCTGTCCATGCCTACTGGACCATGAGTCAGTGGTAATATGCACATTACCGCTGACCTCCCTGTCCAACGAGGCCAAGACATTGCCTTTTCACATGCCGGTAGAGAGCTGGAATGGCCTTCCGTGAAAAGAAATGGTGTTTGGGAACCTACCACTGAGGTACCGCACATTCCACAAATTCACGAAAGGGGGCAGAGTCTCCCAGCTGAAAAGGCAGCAGTTGGAGTGCTAGCAATTTAGCCAAGCTAGCATTCAGCCGCTGAGCATGTGGATGGCTGGGACTGAATTTCTTTTGACGGTTTAGCAACTGGGGTAGGGAAATTTGCCTGCTACAATCGGATGTTGGTGTAGCGATAGCAGATTACCCGCAAGTACTTGGAACACCTAATTCTACACCTTCATTCCTCTCAGTGCAGGTTTCTGAGAGGACTGAAGGTATAGTGAGGTTGGAGATCCCAGCTGATGAGGAGCAAGGAGAGGTCCGCCTTGTTGCTTGGTGTGGGTCTTTTAAGTGCTGTTGCCAACAGACTGCATGGGAGGTCGACATATGTCTGGTCAAGCATGTGGTACCCAAGTGGCTGCTGTTTTGGCCACGCTTGATACGCTTCAGACATATGCTGCAAACAGCAATGGTGCGATCTGCTGCACATGTATCAAAAAAGGCCCACACCAAAGAACTTGTCAGAGAGGATCTCGGTTCAGGACACTTGCTGGGCACTCTGGTGTGCGCCGCGTCGTGCTGGCTCGCGCGCGGTCACGGTGTTTGGCACCGGTTGCCCTATTTAGGTTGCTGGGATGCTGTGCTCAGTGCTGTCTGATCATCAGCTTCCTGTTCCCGTGCTTCCTGTTTCCTGTGTACTGTTTGATCTCTCTGTGACCCGGCTTGTTTACTGGACTCTGCTCTGCTATCCGCCTGCCTCTGACCTCGGCCTGCCTCCGACTTTGAACCTGCCTGACCCCTCTGTACCTTGCCGACCGCCTGCTGCCAAACCTGCTTATGACCTGGACTTTGTATCTGCCTGCTCCTTTTGTACCATGCCGACCGCCTGCTGCCAAACCTGCTTGTGACCTGGACTTTGTATCTGCCTGCTCCTTTTGTACCATGCCGACCACCTGCTGCCAAACCTGCTTGTGACCTGGACTTTGTATCTGCCTGCTTCTGCTCTGCACCTGTAGCTGACCTGCAGCCTACCTATCATCTCCTGCCAGCTTGAATCAGGACTCTGGGCCTCATCCCTGCTAACCACCCGCCAGGCTCTCATACCATTCTGTGCTCCAGTGCCTTCTGTGTGCTCTATCAGGGGCCAGGAACCAGATACGTACGGGAGGCCATCCTCTGCTATATCGGGTTCATCAGTCTGATATGGGTAAGTCTTTTTTTTTTTATCCATAAAAGTTTTTATTGTGAACAAAGTGTTGTTACACATATTTTACATACAATAGGTATTTTAGTCAACATAAACCTTATTGAGATGACTTATCTCACTGAAGTATAGCGAGTCACATATGTGTTTATCAGAAAATTAAACAGATACATACAGGAACTAAACAGCCTCGAACTCGAGGTTTACCTCATCAGCTGAGATCTGGAACTGTCTAAAACAGGAATGCCACTTTGATTATAGCTTCAAAATTAAGGGGCTAGTTAAAGAAGTGGCAGTATGTATTTAGATATAAATCCGTTTGATTATTCCTGAGCATGTATGGAAGTTTTGGGTTTGTAAGGTGGGGTATATCTGTATGGGGGGGTAGTCTCGTCAGTTTTTAAGATGTGAGGAGTAAATGGAAAATTATACACATGAGTTGGAGTAGTCATGGGGATAAATATGTGGTTATCGTTGTATGAGCGGTTGGGGTAGGGTGTGGGAAGGGGAAAAGACATAGAGGTGGGTGGGACTTAGGGATAGAGCGGAAGACAAACATGGGGAAGGGAAGGAGGGTTCTGGGGCATCCCCTCCCCGGTCTCCACCGAGCTTCAAGGGTATGAAGGTTTTCGTGGGAAGATCCCTGTCTGAAGGGGTTTCCCCCCGGGATCCGCATTAGGGCGGGAGTGGGAAAGTCAGCAGGTCTTGTTGAGTAAGTATGTTTCTCAGAAGAGTTATTTGGAGTGTCTCAGTCAGTCATTGGAGGAATCGGGATGGTTTAGCCCCATGATGGAGGTATATCTCTCTGTGGTGCAGAAGTGGGTCCAACAGGCCCATGTTCGGGAGTATTTCGATGGTGAATCTTTTGCAATGTGGATTCGTTCCTCCATTTCAGCCACCTTGCCCACACGGGAAAACCATTCAGATATAGTTGGAGTAAGGGGAGATCCCCAGTGGGCTGAGATGCATAGTTTGGCTGCGTTGATCATATGTACCCCCAGAGATTTTCTGTATGTGTGGGCTGAAGTGGAGGAATGGTGGAGAATAAGCCTAGCTGGAGTATAGTCCAGAGGGTATGTGGTCACTTGAGAGGTGATGTCATGTACCTGTTTCCAGAAAGTCTGGAGAAGTGGGCAGGACCACCAGATGTGTAAAAATGTACCTGTTTCATTAGAGCATCTCCAACATTTGTTTGACGTCTCTGGGTTAAATTTATTTAGTAATTCAGGTGTACGGTACCACCGGGATAAGGTTTTGTAGTTATTCTCTTGTGTCATGACATTGAGGGAGCCTTTGTGTGCTATTGTGAAAATTCGTTCCCAGCTCTCTTCTGTTAGGTCTATTTGAAGTTCCCTTTCCCAAACCTGGCATGCTTTGGTGTCCTTAGGGGAAGTCAAGGCATAAAGCATAGAGTGAGTGTTCGCAATCAAATGTTGTTGCGGTGGGATTTGGGAGCATAAGTTTTCAAATGGGGTTAGATCTCTGGATAGAGATGTGTTTTGGTTTATTGTTGTTAGAAAATGACGAATCTGGAAGTAATTCCATAGAGGGGGAGGTTCGGCCCCTACATTTATTGGGAGTGAAGTACGGTCTAGAAATTTGCCATCCTTAAAGAAGTGTTGGGCTGAAATGTCTTTGTGTGGCCAAGTATCTATGAGGAAATTGTTGGACATCCCCGGAGTAAAGGCTGGATTAAGTCGAATAGGTGTAAGGGGCCCCAGATTAGAGGAAATTTTGAATTTCTTACATACCTCTCTGAAGCTACTGAGGGTGGCTTCTATTAGGGGATGTTCTTTTAGGGTTCTTGGAATATGGCAAGGGAGAATCCAGGGGGTGTTTCTGATGGACAAGTGGGAAAAAGAGCCTTCTAGTCTCACCCAATCTTTAACCCCCTCGTGTACTGACCAGTCTACAATTCTTCCCAGATGGCAGGCTCGGGAGTAGTTTCGAAGGTCTGGGAGACCAATACCCCCTTTAGTTTTGGGTTTCGAGAGTTGGGCAAAACTTATCCTTGGGCGCTTATGTTTCCATAGAAATTTCAGAGATTGCTGTTTAATTGTTTGAAAGAAAGCTGCAGGGAGTTTGATGGGGATTGTTTGTAGCAGATATAGGTATACGAGGGAGAACATTCATCTTCAGGATGGCCGCAGGACCGAACCATGAGAAATGGGGTTTATCCCATCTGCGTAGGTCATCTGAGATTGTGCGAATCAACGGGGTGAAGTTTTTTGTGTATAGGTCCGATAGGTGTGTAGTCAATTGGATTCCCAGATATGTGATGGCGTTCTGTTTCCATACGAAGGGAAAATTATTTGGGCATTGGGATACTAGGTCTTTCGGGAGAGATATATTGAGAAGTTGATCTTTAGGTTGGATATTTGTCAGAATAGGTCATAATCTCTAAGCAGGTTTGGGATCGAGGTCAGTGGGTCACTTAAGAATAGCAGGATGTCATAGGCGAAGGCCGCTATTTTATACGTATGTCCTGCTATGAGTATGCCCTTAATGTTCTCGTTCGATCGTAGGCAACGTAGTAGGGGTTCTAGGGTTAAAATAAAAAGGATAGGGGATAGTGGGCATCCTTGCCTCGTTCCATTCCGGATGGAGAAGGCGTCTGACAGGTGGCTGTTGACTTTGACTTTTGCTGTTGGTGTGGTGTATAGGGACATAATCAGGTTTAACATTCGGTTCTGTAGTCCTAAGTGGCGTAAAACAGCCCCCAGGTAGTCCCAAGCCAGCCTGTCAAATGCCTTCTCAGCATCCAGGGATAGAAAGAAGCCTCTTTGTTTTTGGAAGGTTAGCCAATGGTTTAAATTGATTGCCTTAATGGTGTTGTCCCTGGCCTCTCTGCCAGGAACAAATCCTACTTGGTCTTTCCCTATTATTGAGGGAAGGAGGGGAAGGAGATGGTTTGCTAGAATTTTGGCAAATAATTTGAGATCTACATTGAGTAGGGAGATTGGTCTGTAACTGGTGACTGAAGTGGCGTCCTTCCACTCCTTCGGTATGACTGTGATATGCGCTTCTAGTAATCTGTGGAAAGGTAATGTTGTTGAGGTTAGGGAGTTAAATGCCTTCAGAAACGGGGCTGAGAGTATATCTATAAATGTCTTGTAATAAGGTGCTGAATAGCTGTCTGGGCCCGGGCTTTTGCCCGTTTTTAGTTGTTTAATCGCTCTCTTGAGTTCATCCTCGGATATGGGGTTGTC
Source organism: Lithobates clamitans (assembly GCA_037952925.1). NCBI lineage: Eukaryota > Metazoa > Chordata > Amphibia > Anura > Ranidae > Lithobates > Lithobates clamitans. Next base: position 8,807 of record JBBGZY010001511.1, read on the forward strand.
TAAATCGCAGGCATCTTCCCGGGGTATGGGTTTGGGGCTGAACTTTTTGAGGAAGTCTGTGATAAGGGCTTTTCTAGGGGTTTGGCCTACAGTTGCTTTGGGTTGATGGGGTATATTATAAAGTTCTGTGTAATAGCGTTCAAATTGAGACGCTATGTCTGCTGAATTCGAGCTCGAGTTGCCTAAGGGGTCTTTTATGATGTGGATGTTAGTGTTAGCTTTCTTAGTTTGGATAGCTCTGGCTAATAGTCTCCCGCATTTGTTTCCCTGCTCATAAAATAGCTTTTGATTCAGCATTAATTTGCGTCTGGTTTTGCGGTTCAGGACTTCCAGGAGAAGTTTCCTAGTTTGTGTAAGTTCTAGGTATGTGTCTTGTGTCTGTGACTGCTTGTGAAGTAGTTCTAGTCTCTTTATTTTGTTAGTTAGTTCCCGCATAGTCGTCTGTTGTGCTTTTTTTCAACTGGCCTTAAGTGTGAGAAATTCCCCTCGGATGACACACTTGTGTGCTTCCCAAAGGGTGAGGGGGCTGTTTCAGAGTTGTCATTTTCCCTGAAGTAGTTACTTAGGCTAGTGCGGATGTGGTTGGTATCTATTTCTGAAGTGAGGAGAGATGGGTCTAGACGCCATATCTTCGTGACCAAGTTCCTTTCCGGGAAAGTTAGGGAGAAGGTTATCGGGTGGGGATCTGAAAGGAGTAGGGGTTCAATGGTAGCAGATTTTAGGAAGGGAAGATCTTTTTGGGAGAGAAAGAGGTAATCTAGCCTGGAGTACCTGTTATGAGGTGCAGAGAAGAAAGAGTATTCTTTTTCATTCGGGTGTAGGGTATGCCATGTATCGTGTAGAAGGAGTTCCTGCATTTGTATCTTGATTTGTCTCAGTGCTCTGTAAGGCAAGGTGGAAGACCCCGATGAGGAATCTAGGATGGGCTGAAGTGTCACATTAAAATCGCCCCCAAGGATTGTAATCCCTGATTGAAAGCCTGCGAGGATGGTTGCGATAGAGCGGAAGAAACTGACCTGGGCAGTGTTGGGGCTGTATATATTTGCTAAAGTGACCATCCGATTATGGATGACTCCCTTTAGAAGTATATAGCGGCCCTCTGGATCTACGAGGGAATCTGTCAGTTGCCAAGGGAGGTTTTTAGAGAGCAAAATCGAGACCCCCTTCGTTTTGGCTAGTGAGTTAGTGGCATGGAAGGATGTAGGGTACATACGGCTTGCGAGTTTAGGGGTGTTATTCGTGCGGAAGTGAGTTTCTTGCAGAAACACCACATCTGCTTTCAATTTACTCATCATGTTGAGGATTTGACTTCACTTCTCAGGGATATTTAGCCCTTTAACATTTTGAGAGACCACTTTAAGAGTGGTGTGTTGCGGACTGGAATGTAGGGAAGCCATGGTATTTGGGTATTATCAGGTTGATGGATTAGTCACGAGGTGGGGCTGCCTTTTACAAATGTGACCAATGTGGGTAGGTGGAGTTTGTGGAGGATTATACGTCCTTGATAGGTTCCTAATTGTTACAGTGGGGAATGCTACGGTGGAGACCGGGGGGGCGAGACCCAGGTAGAGAGAGAGGGGGGGGAGAGGGTATGGGAAGGGGGGGTTGAGAGAAAGATGGGAGGAGGTTAGTCAAGTGGGGGCTTTTAGCGAGGAGTAAGATGTACTTACCGGAGGTAAAAGTAGTCCAGCTACCTTACCCTGTTAAGGGTTGAAACGTCCGATATGGGTCAACTAGGATAGTCACTGTCCTGTTGTGTGGAGGAGTGGAAAGTGTCCGGAGGTAGGTTTGTAGGATGTCCGGTCCATGGGAGGTCGTCATAGGTCTATTCAACTTGTGTGGAGGGAGCCTGCTTTCATAGCAAAGGAAAAAGAAGTGGTGAAAGATCTCAGATTGATGTTGTGGTATCATTAACAGTCAACATTATAGACAATTGAAACATTAAACTTTAGACTATGTACCGGGAGAATATCTCGCTATGCTAATAAACTCGGGGAGGTCGCCACCCTGAGAGCAAGTATAAAGGCACAGGAAGAGTTGTAGGACTAAACCATCTATAAACATATCTTAATAATAATAATGATAATAATAATAAGTCGGACTTAGTGCAATATGTAACCTCGTACTTGGTTATGGGGATTTGTGGGGGCGTGAGGTAGAGCAACTTAGAAAAGGTTAGCTCGTTATAATTTAGAGGGGTAATTTGGCTATGGGGGGGGGAAGGAGTATGGACTCATTGAGGTTTAGGTGTATGAACTGGTCGAGATATGGTCCGATCAGCGGGATAAGACAAAACATCACCTCAAGTGGTTGTGTTTCCTAATAGTGGCCCATAGCTGTTCATGGTAATAATCAATAAGTTAGGTACATAGCGGCATTTTATGGGTATACAGTTGTCAGTACAAAACTCAGCGGTGTTAGCCCTAGAGTTGCTAGCTCAAAAGAACCTGTCCACCATTAGGAAGTTCGTCCCACATGGAAGTCCCTGGTGCGGGTACAGCGAGTAGAGGTGCGCTGTTCAAGGAGAGAGACATTTTCCATGTGGGACGAGCCCCCCTTTTTCCTGACATACATAGCAAGTAAATTAGCAAAAGTATATTCAAAAGCAGGAAATACAAGTAAGGAAAAAAGAAAGAACTCTATATGTAAATCGGAGCATAGTGGGGTACCGTAGGTTAAGCACCTAGCTTATACTTGTCTTGGGTGCTCAGTCCATCTCATTGGTGTAGCATCTTTGGTCTGAAGAAGGTACCTGTGTGTGTGTGGGGGGGTTAGGGAGGGTAGGGAAGGGGGAGGGAAGGGGGGGAGAGGAAGGTGAGAAAGGAGACCCAAGGGGTGCTATTAACTGCAGCGGAGGACTTCATTTGGATGATGGGGATCTATCCCAAGCTGTCATTCATAGGCTTAATACAGGCTGACGGTTGAATAAGGGTATTGGTGGATCGCATGGTAACCAATTATTCGATCAGTTAATGTTCCACTGGTGATGGATTCAGCTTAAATTATGCTTCTTAGGGGTATGATACTTTGGATTCTGTGGGGGTCTGTGGAAGAGGGTTATCTCTCTAGGTAGGATGTTCTGTTGTTGAGCTTATATGGAGGGAGAAAGCATGGGATCTTCAGGGGTTTCTACAATTGTAGAAATGCAATAGTGTCTATCCGTATATGGAGGGGCAGGTCCGAATCGAGTGTTAAATAGGCCATTGCCGTATGGATTTGAGGCGCCGGTCAGTTTGTTATCCTGTCCTGGTTCGATGGCGCTGGGGCTTGGGGTGGGGCGGCGACCTGAAAAAGATGGCAACTCTGAACATGAGTTGTGTTATCCTCAAGTATTTGAAAGAGAGTCATTAAGACTGATCTGGCCTGGCCCGCCTGTGGGCCGGGGATGTTGTTGGGCTTTGTCGATCTCTATCCCGCTGATCCCTTTGAAGAAGTGGTCTTGGAGAGGATGATCTGCGCCTTCTGATGTGGAATTCATCTCTTACCGGTATAGCTTCCATGGAGTTGGTTCTTTGGAGCTGGGGGGTACGAAAGGCTCTATACCAGTCCGGGAGTTCGATGAATGGTATCTGTAGTGTATTGCAGAACCCCCTGAGATCTTCCTGGACTTTCAGATTGGCAGTGCATCCAGCATTTGATGCAGATAGGCAGAAGGGGAACTTCCAGCGATTTTGGATCCCTTTATGGCGTAACAGGTCGAGCAGCGGGCGCAGGTCTCTTCTGTTTTGCAGGGTTATGGGGGACAGATCTTGGAATATCTTGATTTCTGCTCCCTGATACAGCAAACTGCGGCGCTCCCTAGCTCTTCTCAAGATGTCTTCCTTCAATCTGAAATTTATTAGGCAGCATACCACATCCCTGGGAGGATCTATGTCCCTGCCTCTGGGTTTAAGAGCTCTGTGTAGACCCTCGTATTCGATGGGGGTCTCAGGGGGTCTACCCAGCAAATCGTTGAAGATCTGGATTGTGGCCTGTATTATGTGGTTCTGTTCAACGGATTCAGGCATACCTCTTACCCGTAGATTATGGCGGCGTCCGCGGTTGTCCAGATCTTCCATGTAAGTCTCTAAGCTGGCTATTGTACATCTGAGATGAGTGCTGTAGCTGTTGTAAGGCGGCATCATGGCGGGTTGTGGTTGTTTCTAAATCATCAATCCGCATATGCATCGATTGAATATCTCTCCTGAGATCTGTAAATGCAGCAGCAATAGATTCTTTTATGTCTGCTGCTACCGATCTGAGATCGCTCATGTTAAGTGGGCGGGTGGCAGAGGGGCTCTCTGTGCGCTGAGGGCTTCTCCTGGCAGGGCTGAGGCTGGAGGAGCATGCTCCGGAGTAGGCCGGAGTTGAAGCCGGGGCCTCGCGTGATCGCGGTCGGAATATTTCTGGAATATTGTGTCCGGAGAGCGAGTCTGTGCCTCTAGGGGATCGGGACCGGGACATGTTTCCCCATGTTAGCTGTGCTGAAGGGCTCCAAGCAGGGCCTCCATGGGACAGAGCGAGGAAGTCAGGCAGCCATTCCTGTTCGGCACCAAGCCACGCCCCCCGGGTAAGTCTGACAGTATCGGACAGCCATGTCCGAGACCGAGCAGGGGACCTCTCCCATGGAGGAGCTATGCAGACACCTGGCGGGTCTCACGCAGGCTGTAAAGAGCCTTCAAAAAGGTTAAACCAGACTGGAGGAGCGAGTTCAGGTACTATCCTCACCTGCTAACCCGCAAGGTGCTTCTGCTACCGGGCTCTCACCTGCACCCTCAGTGGTTATGCTACCTCCCGAACCCAGGGTCCCTACACCCGAAAGGTTTACCGGAGAGCGCAACAAGTATCGAGCATTTCGTAACGCTTGCGGACTATACTTTGCCTTGCAACCACGCACCTTCTCCTTGGAAGCAACCAGGGTGGGTTTTGTCATCTCTCGTCTATCTGGAGAACCACAGGCCTGGGCCCACCGTCTCCTGGAGCAAAAGTCAGCCTGCTTGGATAATTTGGATGCCTTCTTTACTGCCATGTCTCAATTGTATGAGGACCCTCAGTTAAAAGCCACGGCTGAATCCGCCTTACACGCCCTACAACAGGGGCGCAGGCCTGCAGAGGACTACGTTCTGGAATTTAGGCGTTGGAGTTCAGACACTGAATGGAATGATGCACCGCTGCGATACCAATTCCGCGTAGGATTATCCAATTCGCTCAAAGACGAGCTGGCACGGGTAGGCATACCCCAAACTCTTAAAGACCTTATTAACCTGTCGGTGCAGATCGATCGGCGCTTGAGAGAGCGTCGTTCCGAGAGGTCGGTCAACCAGTTCCGCCCACTTGGGTCCTCCCCAAGGTCCCTAGTGCTACCAGCTCCGTAGGCCAAAGCCTTCAGGTACCGGCTGCCCCAGCCCTTGTCACTTCTGAACCGATGCAACTGGGGCTTCTCCACCCATCCCTCACTCCCGAAGAACGACAACGTCGATGGGTCAACAACTTATGCATGTACTGCGGGGAATCAGGTCACTACGTGAGATCTTGCCCAAATAAGACACGTAAGTCTCTTTCAGCTACTTCTAAGATCGCACCTGCCTTGCCTAACCTTGCTAACCATCTGGCTCTCTCCATTACCCTCCAGCTTCCAGGACAGGATCTGCTTACCCCGGTCATCATTGACTCAGGAGCATGCCGTTGCTTCATTGATCTCACCTTTGCGACTCAACACTGTATCCCTCTGCGAACAAAATCACAGGGACTTGCTGTCTATCTCACGAATGGTTCCACCCTCAGCTCTGGTCCGGTCACCTTGGAAACCATCCCACTGCTAGCCATCATGAACACCTGTCATCAGGAATTTCTCCGGCTGGACGCCATTTCTTCACCACTCTTCCCCATTATTCTTGGGATGCCTTGGCTGCAGGCGCATAACCCCAGTATAGATTGGGTTTCTGGGGAAGTCAAGTTCCTTTCCAGTTACTGCCAACAGCACTGTTTGCATGGAACTCCTGCAAAACCCAGTCAACTCTTGTGTCTGAACACCGACACAAAACCGCAGCAGGCGATGCCCATCCCTTACCAGGACTTTTCCGATGTCTTTAGCAAAAAAGGGGCTGAGACCCTTCCACCTCATAGACCCTACGACTGTCTTATTGAGTTGCCTGGATCTGAAGTTCCTTTTGGGAGAATATTCCCTTTAACAGAGCAGGAGCTGGGTACTCACAAGGTGTATATCGATGAAAATCTTAAGAGAGGCTTTATCCCTCCTTCGACATCAGCAGCCGGGGCCGGCATCTTTTTTGTCGAGAAAAAGGACCACTCGCTACGTCCCTGCATCGATTATAGAGAACTCAATAAGGTGACCATCAAAAATCGCTATCCCTTACCTCTTGTGCCAGAGCTGTTCCAAAGATTGGGCTCAGCAAAAATATTTACTAAACTCGACCTCCGTGGGGCCTATAACTTGATTCGCATCAGAGAGGGGGACGAGAGGAAAACAGCCTTCCGTACCAGGTTTGGACATTTCGAATACCTCGTCATGCCCTTCGGCCTGTGCAATGCTCCGGCAACCTTTCAACATTTTGTAAATTACATTTTTCGTGTCCTTCTGGATTTATATGTTATCGTATACCTGGACGACATTCTGATCTTCTCCTCTTCTGTTACGGAACATCGCAGGCATGTCAGGAATGTGTTCGGCTCAGGCAGCATGGACTCTATGCTAAATTGGACAAATGCGATTTTGAGCGCCAGTGCATTCAGTTCCTTGGCCTAATCATCTCTACCGATGGTGTTAAGATGGACCCACAAAAGGTTGCAGCTATTCTGGACTGGCCCGCTCCCTCCGATAAAAACGGGGTCCAACGCTTTGTCGGTTTCGCCAATTTTTATAGGAAATTTATAAGGAGTTTTTCTACTATAATCGCCCCCATCTCAGAACTGACGAAACAGGGAAATCGATTCTGTTGGTCTCCTCAGGTGCAAGCAGCCTTTGATAAACTCAAAGAACTTTTTACTTCCGCTTCTATCCTGAAGCACCCAGACCCTGCCTTACCGTTTGTCCTGGAAGTGGACGCATCAGAGGTCACGGTAGGGGCAGTACTGTCTCAGCGGCAAGGTGCCAAGGCTCTCCTTCATCCCATAGCCTTCTTCTCACGAAAACTTTCTGATGCAGAAAAAAATTACGATGTAGGAGATCGTGAGTTGCTGGCCATTAAAGCCGCCCTTGAAGAGTGGCGCTACCTATTGGAGGGGGCCGCTCACCCCATTCTAATTTACACGGACCATAAAAATCTTGAGTATTTGAGGACAGCCAAGAGATTGAGACCACGACAGGCAAGATGGGCTCTGTTCTTCTCGAGATTTCAATTCCACATTACGTATAGGCCAGGTACCAAGAACACCAAACCAGATGCATTATCCCTTATGTTTCATGACTCCAGGGAATCTCTGCCTCCAGACACCATTCTCCCTGCTGGAAGTTTTCTGCTTCTTCAGGGAGATCTTATATCCCAGATCAAACAGGCCTCAAGAAATTGGTCCCCTTCTGTGGAAGGCGAGGTAAGCTTGCAAGACGGCTTATTCCGATACAAGGATAAAATCTTGGTCCCAGAGGATCTGAGGATTGCTGTACTGGAACTCTGCCACGACCACAAATTGGCTGTGCATTTTGGTGTGTTGAAAACAACAGAACTGGTACAGCGTACTTTTTGGTGGCCCCAGCTGGTAAGCGACTGCAAGAGCTTTGTGGAGTCCTGTATTACCTGCGCTCGGAGCAAGAGCAGCCGAACGAAGGCCTGGGGGCTATTAAGGCCCTTACCCGTGCCAGAAAGGCCATGGAAAATGATTGCGATGGACTTCATCGTTGAGCTCCCATTGGCAGAAGGCTACTCCACCATCTTCGTCATTGTAGACAGACTGTCCAAGATGGCCCACTTTCTACCCATGAAGGGTACCCCATCAGCCTTGGAAAACGCAAAAATATTCATTAAGGAAATTGTACGCCTCCACAGAGTTCCCTCAAGTATAGTATCCGATCGTGGGGTTCAGTTTACCTCCAGATTCTGGAAAGCTCTCTGTAGGTCTCTAGAGATAGAATTGGCATTCTCTTCGGCCTACCATCCCCAGACGAATGGGCAGACAGAGAGAACTAATCAGTCGCTGGAACAGTACCTTCGTTGCTTTTCTGCCTTCTCACAAGACGACTGGGTCTCTCTCCTGCCTATTGCCGAGTTTGCCTTCAACAACTCACATTCGCCCATCAAACAGACACCGTTTTTTGCGAACTACAGGTTTCACCCATCCCTTCTAACCAGTTCCTTACCTGAATGTGCAGTTCCCGCAGTTTCTGAAACCATGAACTTCTTCATCAACAACAACACACTATTGCAAGAAACAATGGCCAAGACCCAGGAATACAACAAAAAAAAATGTATGACAGGAAGAAGCGAGGACAACTGTTGCTAGAACCTGGCAATCAGGTCTGGCTGTCTACCAGTAACTTAAGGATGGCTTGTCCTTCAAGAGTATTAGGTCCCAGGTTCATGGGGCCCTTTTCAGTCAAGAGAAAAATCAATGATGTGGCCTATGAGCTGGACTTACCTAATTCATTGAAAATCCATCCGGTTTTTCACGTATCCCTACTTAAACCCGTTATCCCCAACTCTTTTTTGGGCCGCAATACTGGCCCCCCTGAACCCGTAATTATCGACAACGAGGAGGAGTTTGAGGTGGAGGCAATTTTGGATTGTAGGAAGAGACACAACCAAATCCAGTACTTGATCAAGTGGAGGGGGTATGGACCAGAAGACAATTCTTGGAAACCGGAGGCCAACTTGCACGCTGAAGAACTCTTAAGGGATTTTCGGAGTACCCATGCGGATAGGTTAGCCCGGCTGGGCATCCGGAGGCTGCCCTTAAGGAGGGGGCACTGTCAGAGAGGATCTTGGTTCAGGACAATTGCTGGGCACTCTGGAGTGCGGCGCGTCTTGCTGTCCCACGTTGGCGCGTTCCCGTGCGGGCGCGGTGTTTGGCGCCGGTTGCCCTATTTAGGTTGCTGGGATACTGTGCTCGGTGCTGTCTGATCATTAGCTTCCTGTTCATGTGCTTCCTGTTTCCTGTGTACTGTTTGATCTCTCTGTGACCCGGCTTGTTTACTGGACTCTGCTCTGCTATCCGCCTGCATCTGACCCCGGCCTGCCTCCGACTTTGAACCTGCCTGACCCCTCTGTACCTTGCCGACCACCTGCTGCCAAACCTGCTTGTGACCTGGACTTTGTATCTGCCTGATCCTTTTGTACCGTGCCGACCACCTGCTGCCAAACCTGCTTGTGGCCTGGACTTTGTATCTGCCTGCTCCTTTTGTACCCTGCCGACCACCTGCTGCCAAACCTGCTTGTGACCTGGACTTTGTATCTGCCTGCTTCTGCTCTGCACCTGTAGCTGACCTGCAGCCTACCTATCATGTCCTGCCAGCTTGCATCAGGACTCTGGGCCTCATCCCTGCTAACCACCCGCCAGGCTCTCATACCATTCTGTGCTCTCGTGCCTTCTGTGTGCTCAGGGGCCAGGAACCAGATACGTACCAGAGGCCATCCTCTGCTATATCGGGTTCGTCAGTCTGATACGGGTAAGTCTGACAGAACTTTTCAAACTATGCGGGGAGTCAGCAGCGCCCTGCGCATGCGGAGCTCTGTGGTGTGATGCAGTCGGGTGGCTGCCCTTAAGCTGGCCCCTGGAGGGCATCCTGCCTCATAGGAGATGTGCCTCCTCCTCCTCTCTTCTATCAGGCACCCACGTAGAGTCAGTGACCTCATCATCCCCTCCCTCCTCGTCACAGGAGCAAACCTGGCAGTATGCTGCAGCTGGGGGAACATGATTGCCAGTTTCTTGTCCTTCTTGGGCACCCCCTCTCTCTGGGCTCACGTTACTGTCTTCATCAACCTGGATACCATCATCGTAGCCTTCAAAACACTGCACATCCTCCTGCAGCATGTACCCAATGAAAAGAAAGAGAAAAAGAGCTCACCAGCCTAGTGCATTATCCTTGGCAGATTTATTGATTAAAAACAAGATAAAATCTACTCACAAAAGGTTGAAGAAAAAAAATCGCATTTGTATATGCCACAGCGGCGATTAATCCAGTGGTAGCAGTTTTTCCAGGTCCCAGGAAGGAGGCGTACGGACTACTGCTGGCTAACGCGTTTCGAAGGTTACCCTTCTTCATCAGAGCCTTAGTAGTGTTAGTCTCCTGCTGGTTTTTATACATGTGTCCATCCAACCAAGACTGGTCAGATTGGTTCTGAGGCTCCTCCCTTGATTGGTGGGCGGTTCTTTGGGAGCAGTGGGTCTAGGCTATGTTGTTATTATTATAGGGCCATGGTGAAAAAACTTTTTACATTTAGTATGATTTTGGTCTAATTTAATTACTAGTTCTAGTTCTGGTATTTTAATTTTAATTTTAAATTTTAGATTTTAGTTTTTAATTTTTGATTTTTGATTTATATTTAAATTTAATGTTTAGATCAGCGGCCATGCATATATTCGGGAGTGCAAACATCCAGCAACAAATAGACTGAACAGTCCTGTCAATACTGTTACATAAGTGAGCCAAGGCATAACGAGTGTTCCTTGGAGCTCCTCTCCCCTCCTATCTATAAATTACAGACCTCAGGAGAAACTGACCAGAGGTTACAAATCAAAGATCAGAGATAGAGTGGCATACCTTATGGTGTGCATGTCTGATGACAGCTCTTTTACTCGGGTAAAATATCCCTGCAAGGACCGTAACTGTACCGGCTTCCATTGCTGGCCGGTAACACGTTCCTGTGTACAGTAGAGCCTGGTGGAACGCACGCCGCTCCTCCGCTTCCGGGTTGCGGTCCACAGGGCGGAAGTGCGGTCGTGACGTCATATCCCGTGCGCCCTTCGGCGCACGAGATTGACTAGCTATAGTAAACAGTAGTCTCCATTTTGGCGTAGGCAAAGGTAGAGGCAAAAAGGGGACAGAACCGTCTAAGCTATGGATTAGAGGGGGATAATAAGGTAAAATGGAGTTCCTGAAAGAGATATATATAAATATGTATATATGTATGATACACTAAATCGGGTGATGCCACTGGGAGGGAGAGGGAGGGGGAAAGAGAAAAACCAGGGGAGAAGATAAGCCCAATTGTCAAATGTTAGACATAATAGTTAACCAAATATAAACTAGATGGAGACAGGGGCTATTAGAGAAATGATTCTAGAGCTGTAACCAGAAGGTGACAGTATCCTGAACACATGTATTTAGAAAACCAGCAAGAGAAACACTGAAAAAGAGGTAGTAGTATAAAATATATATAGAGTATAATGTATAAAATATATATATATATATAAATACATATACATCAACATAGACATATATGCGCATAGAAATCAGATTAAAAGGCAATATTAAAAATAGAACCGTATAGAAGTACACAGAATGTATGTGCACTTAGCCAATGTAATATAAAGGGTTTGTTATAACCACATATAAATAAAACATATAATGGTTTTTAACATTATTTCCGGTATTTCTAGGGGTTATTTAATAGACACCAGCGAAAGGAATAACAGAATCATTGTGTCAAATTACTTTGTAAGATAGTGGTGATAATGATGATAATGATAATAACAATCGTTTAGGTTATAGTCGGACCACCAATTCTATTATATTTTTTAAAAATGGTAGTAACAAAACAATAGTAAAATATAAAAATTTTTTATATATAATAAGAGGGGGAATTTTTATATGGCATTTGATAACAGTAAAGATTAGATTACATTAGATTAGGTGAAATTAAAAAATATACAAAATATTAAATAATAAGTTAATTAGATCAAATAAAATAGATATGGATATAATAAATTGTAGAATGTTAGCTAGAGCCACTGCCCACAGATAGATGTACATAATATATATATATATATATATATATATATATATATATATATATATATATATATATATATATATATACACACACACACACACACATAGTTACTCGTGTATAAGCATATATATATAAGCGCACACATATACACATAACCACGTAAAAGACCCGTATGTGCTATGGTCTAGTCTTATGGTACATGCATGTTGGACACCATCTGTGAGAGGGGTATTAAATTAATGTAATTTATAAACTAAAATATATATAATTGATCCAAGATCTAATAGGATATGACTTGATGCAATGGAAATGAAATGATAGTACCTGAAAACTCTATGTATAGAGCTTGTACCCAACACTGTGGTCGAACAGTTCGGGGGACTCCTCCATGCATGATGGTGGGGCTAGGGAAGGAGTGACTGATGACATTGAGCCGATAGAATAGGCCACTTTGGCAGCTGCATTGGCAAACTTCTCTGAGCCTGGGTGACAGAGGATGAGGAGGATGAGGACAGTTTAGTTATCCACTTTACCAATTCTTCTGCATGTTGTGGATCAACACAGCCAGCTGCCGAAAAAAAGGACAAGCGTGCCCCATGGGCACGTGCTGAGGATGCATCGTGTCCTCAGCACTGTGAGCGTCTGCCTCTCCTTGGTGGCCTTCCAGACATGCTGTAAAATTTTATTATTAGCAAAACAATGGAATGGCCTGCAGTCAGATATAGGTTTGGCTAGACTAGAATGCAGTGGATATATATATATATATATAGATATATATATATATATATATATATATATGTAGGAGACTGTATATATATTTATTGCACTGCAGATCACTGAATTACCTGCCTGCCTAAAAGTATATTTGAAAACGTACACCAGGAATGGCCTGCAGTCAGATATAGGCTTGGCTATACTGGAATGCAGTGGATATATATATGTAGGAGACTGTATATATATTTAATGCACTGGAGCTCACTGAATCACCTGCCTGCCTGAAAGTATATTTGAAAACGTACACCAGGAATGGCCTGCAGTCAGATATAGGCTTGGCTAGACTGGAATGCAGTGGATATATATATGTAGGAGACTGTATATACATATATATTTTATGCACTGCAGATCACTGAATCACCTGCCTGCCTGCCTGAAAGTGTGTTTGAAAACGTACACCAGGAATGGCCTGCAGTCAGATATAGGCTTGGCTAGACTAGAATGCAGTGGATATATATATATATATATATGTGTAGGAGACTGTATATATATTCTATGCACCACAGCTCACTGAATCACCTGCCTGCCTGAAAGTATATTTGAAAACGTACACCAAGAACAGCCTGCAGTCAGATCTAGCTACAGGGAGGAGTAGGATGTGAGCAGCTGTGAGCACTCACAGATGATTGAGCTCCGATGCCTGGCTGACTGATCATTGTTCATGCTCCAAAGTATAGGGAGTGGCGCTGTGTTAGGAGTATAAATAAAAATTAGCAAAAAATACAAGTGTATAAATAAAAGTGTAAAGATAAAAAATGTGAAATTTTTTGGTATGATCCAAGAAATTTTTTTACAAAAAATTATTATATATATATCCTTGTGTTAGTGTAAAACACCTTGATCAGGTGAGAATTAGTGTTATATGTGCAAAAAATCGCAAATATCAAGCAGCATCACTAAATACCATAAATACATCTTCACATGAATAAATATAAAGTGATGAAGTGCCAAAAACAATAAATGTCCAAAAACAATAATTGTCCACCAATAATGTGTAAATGTGCAATGATTATAAGCAATAAAAAGTTCATGAATAATGTGTCCAAATCGCAGCTAAAAATCGCAAAACCATATGTTGTTTGGTGCAAGACAGATTCATAACAATTGTGCAGAAAAATCTTCTTAGGTAATAAAGTGCCGTGCTGTAACACCTGGGGGTCCCCCCAATGTGGTTGCACTCACCGGAGCGCTCCACCCCTGCAGGGGTACGAGCGTGTAATGTTGGTCCTCTCACTCCAATCCTATAGGTGTCAGTTTCCTTCCACGCGTCCCATTACCAAAAACGCAGCTGTATACACTGAGAGGTGGGGACTCCCTGTCCCTTGGTATTGAAAGACCCCACTGGATATCCGCAAAGCTCCTTTCAGCTTGCTGGTCTATCAGAAAGAGATCTTTCTGATAGAAAGAGAAAGAGATCTTGATATTTGCGATTTTTTTGCACATATAACACTAATTCTCACCTGATCAAGGTGTTTTTGTAAAAAAATTTCTTGGATCATACCAAAAAATTTCACATTTTTTATCTTTACACTTTTATTTATACACTTGTATTTTTTGCTAATTTTTATTTATACTCCTAACACAGCGCCACTCCCTATACTTTGATTTATATTCCCTGGGGGATCGCTTAGGTGTTCCCTTCTTATCTAGGGGGGCTGCAGGTGTGAGTCAGTCTATGAGCGCGGATTCGTTGTTATATTTATTGTTCATGCTCCGTCTTCGTGTTTCATGCCGTGCTCTATCTCTGTGGTACCTCCATAAAATGAGCATACCGAGTGCTGCATGCTGTCTGAGCCATTTAAGGCTGTCTGAGCCATATTGAAGAAAGGAATCGAAAGGCTGATTGAGCCGCTGTTTGAGTCACTTCTTTTGCTGCTTTGACTACTGTACTGACTGGACTGATGGGAGAAACAGGAGAAAGGTGAGGGGGGTTGCGATAAAGCTGTGACCGAGGTGGTGTTCATGTCCATCCCTATCTGCACCGCACCCCACTGCATACCTGTATACCTGAACCTGCACACCTGAATGGTTTGTCCTGGTCGGCTTGTGCTATGCTGGCTCCCTGTGCCTGCGCTGTCCCAGTGCTTCTTGTGCTGTGTTGGGGCTGCAAGTAGTGGGCTGCTGGCTGTTGGCTTTCTGCCTTATCGCTTTCCGGAGGGTCCTCCCTCTTCAATCCATCTGCAGCTGTGAGGTGTGTGATTTTTGCTGAGAGATAGACATTGTAATAAATATCCAGCTGGACTGACTAACTAGCTGGCTGGTTAACTGGTCGGCCTTTCTCCCCCCCCCGCCCGCCTCCACCCTTTGGACAATTGCATTTGTTGATCGGGTATTGTGTGGAGGGGCTGGGTACTGCTCAGCACTGTTTTATACTGAGCTGATATTGAAGTTTTTGAAGCAGAGTTGCAGAGAAGTCAGAGAGAAGCGCCGACCTATAGATTGTTTAAAATTCTTCATTTTTTTTTGGAGAGTAACTACGTGGATACTGATTGATACTGAGCTGATACCGAAGTTCACGAAGCAGAAATTTATACAGCAGAGTCGCAGAGAAGTCGCAGAGAAGTTGAGACCTATAAATTGTTTAAAATTCTTACATTTTTTTTTTTGGAGAGTAACTACCTGGGTACTGTTTCATACTGTTTCATACTGAGCTGAGAACGAAGTTTACGAAGCAGAGTCGCAGAGAAGTTGAGACCTATAGATTGTTTAAAATCTTTTTTTTTTTTTCTTGAGAGCAACTACCTGTTGGTGCAATATCTCCTATTCCTATTTCCGTGTGTGGGTTTTTTTTTTATTCATTATGTTGAAAATTAAGGAGGGTAAAGGTACAACTATTACTACTTCTATTAAAGCTATGTCAAATTCTAGAGGACCAGCGAATACTGGAGTGGTGTCTACCTCTGCTTCTCTTTATAGAGCGACTACAAGAGCAGAAACTGCAAAAGGAATTGCCACTCGCCAGGATGACACTAACTTAATGCCAGACCACCATGGACAACTGGAGGACTGCAGGGTGGTCTCTCGCATAGAAGTGCCCTCCTCACAAACCACCAATATGGATCCCCAGCCTATGCCATATCCCTGTGGCAACAATGAAAGCCCCCCGAGTTCATCCGCTTCTATGCTCATGTGCTCATGTGAGTATGAATACTAACTCTTTAACTGTTCAAACCACCCAAACAGATTCTAGTCAGAAATCAACTGAAGGGAAGAGTACAGTCGGAAAGGCTTTTGAACCCACATTAAGGGATGTTTATTTTTTGATACAACATTCCTCTTCCTCCCTTTCTGTTCTCATAGGCCAGGTTCAGGCCATACGGGAAGAAGTTGTCTTTATACGTGAGGACCTCCAAAAAGTACAAGAACACACTAAGATCTTAGAAAACAGGGTGAGTGGCATAGAGGATACTTTTCCTCCCATGGTAACAGAGATGAAGGCATCTACCCGGAAGTTAAATACTACTATCTCTAAAATTGAAGACATTGAGAATCATTTACGCTCTAATAATGTCGAGTGTTGGGCATACCAGATAATGCAGAGGGTAATGACCCAGTTAACTTTGCTGAACGATGGCTTATTGAAATCTTCGGCAAGATACGTTTTCAGAAAATGGGAAAAACACCTCGACCTTTTTTAATACATCTTCTAAATTATAGAGACAAAGAAAATATTTTGCGGCAGGCATGGGTCCTAAATGATATTACATATAATGGAGCCAAAATTATGTTTTTTCCTGACTTTTCACCAGAAGTTCAGAAACGGAGGGCAAATTTTCAAGAGGTGAAGAAACGTTGCTCCAAGTGCTTAAATGTTCAATGCTATACCCTGCCCTTCTGAACTATGAAGGCAATGTACAAATATTCCAAACACCACAGGATGCACAGGACTGGCTTGATGGTCAGGTTAAAACTCAGACTTTGGGGTGATAGGTTCAATTTATAAATTTATAAATAGTAAATTTATATATGTATACAGTATGAAATGACGGAGCATTGATATATATATATTTTTTTTTTTTTCCCCTTGTTTTTTTTTTTTTAATTGAAGCCAGGTTGTCGGAGGCCTAATCAGCAAAAGCCACTGAATGTTTTTCTTTTCTACATCGGTGGCTTTTTTTCCCGTGAGGAACCATTTTTTTGGGGGGAGGTTTATCTTGGATTTTTTTTTATGTTTTGCATTTATATATATCATATTTTTGTGAACAGTACAGGTTGGTTGATTAGTGATGTTCTTATGCCATTGTACCTATGGTAAATCAATCAGTTAGAATACTTTCTTGGAATGTTAGGGGTATGAACAATGCTTTAAAAAGACAATCTATATTTGACTATATTGCTTCTTTTCATCCTGCCCTTGTTTGTCTGCAGGAGACACATGCCACATCCAACACGACTAGGTTTCTGAATCGCCGATCGGTTAGAGAGGCTTATCACTCATTATATACCATTCACTCAAGGGGGGTTACAATCCTGGTCTATGCTGGTGTGGTATTCTCCTGCAGTAGGACTATGGTAGATGATAAAGGCAAATATATTTTTTTACAGTGCAAGCTGGATGATCTTGAGTTGATTCTTGCCGCTATATATATACCTCCCCCATATAATTCAGAAATAATTCATCAGCTTATTTCCTTTGCAGGGGTCTCTCCTCAGATACCCTTATTGGTACTTGGGGATTTCAATAGTGTTGTCGATATGAGGTGGGACAGATGACCCATCTGCAAGATCAATGACCAATGGGTGCCTCTCCCCCTTTGGATGACTATGTCGGGAGGTAGGACTGTATGATATGTGGAGGAAGCTACACCCTGAAGAAAATGCCTATACATGCTATTCTAAAACATATAACACACTATCAAGCTCTGTGCTCAGCTGATTTTATACCATATGTGTTGGATGTGAGTATCGAACCTCGAGGTATCTCAGATCATTCTCCTCTGTTAGTTACTTTAACATCAGGGCGTCAGGCATCTAATATGTCTTGGCGGCTGAATCCCTTTTGGTTGGAATTGTTTCCTAAGGAGGACGTCATTCCTAACCGTATCCTGGATTTTTCTTGACTCAACTTAGGCTCCACTTCCATTCAGGTTGTATGGGATGCGCTAAAGGCCTATCTTCGGGGATTGGTAATCCAGAATATAAGCATTATCAAAAGTGCTTCCCATAGAGAGCTCGAGCTGGCGAAGGCTGACACCTCCGCGGCGGAGGCCATATACCGTATTTATCGGCGTAAAACACGCACCGGCGTATAACACGCACCCCATCTTAGGAGGGAATTTTAAGGGAAAAAAAACTTTTAGGAGGGAAGTTGAAGGAAAAAAAAACTTACATTTAAATGCCCATCATTGCAGCCTTCTCAGTGCAGCCATGTCAGTGCAGCCATGTCAGTGCAGCCATGTCAGTGCAGCCATGTCAGTGCAGCCTT
Source organism: Lithobates clamitans (assembly GCA_037952925.1). Classification (NCBI taxonomy): domain Eukaryota; kingdom Metazoa; phylum Chordata; class Amphibia; order Anura; family Ranidae; genus Lithobates; species Lithobates clamitans. The sequence continues at coordinate 26,891 of JBBGZY010001511.1, forward strand.
GTTAGTGCAGCCATGTCAGTGCAGCCATGTTAGTGCAGCCTTTCCCAGTGCAGCCTTTCCCAGTGCAGCCTTTCCCAGTGCAGCCTTTCCCAGTGCAGCCTTTCCCAGTGCAGCCTTTCCCAGTGCAGCCTTTCCCAGTGCAGCCTTTCCCAGTGCAGCCTTTCCCAGTGCAGCCTTTCCCAGTGCAGCCTTTCCCAGTGCAGCCTTTCCCAGTGCAGCCTTCCCCAGTGCAGCCTTCCCCAGTGCAGCCTTCCCCAGTGCAGCCTTCCCCAGTGCAGCCTTCCCCAGTGCAGCCTTCCCCAGTGCAGCCTTCCCCAGTGCAGCCTTTCCCAGTGCAGCCTTTCCCAGTGCAGCCTTTCCCAGTGCAGCCTTTCCCAGTGCAGCCTTCCCCAGTGCAGCCTTCCCCAGTGCAGCCTTCGCTTCGATCCCCTGTCCTGAGCTTTAAAATCGCCGACCGCGATTTGAAAATGGCGCCGCCGGCGCCGAAATACACCGAGCCGGTCCTCGGCTCTTTCCGGCGGCTCTCGTTCATTTTCGGCTCCACTCGTAGTCCCGAGCGGAGCTATCCGAACCTAGCCGAGTAGGTTCGGATAGCTCCGCTCGGGACTACGAGTGGAGCCGAAAGTAAACGAGAGCCGCCGGAAAGAGCCGAGGATCGGCTCGGTGTATTTCGGCGCCGGCGGCGCCATTTTCAAATTGAGGTCGGCGATTTTAAGATTGTGACAGCTCGGGATCGCATGGTATCGGCGTATAACACGCACCTGCGACTTTCCCCTGATTTTAAGGGGAAAAAAGTGCATGTTATACGCCGATAAATACGGTATATTTGAAATCCTTCTCTGGATATCCAACAGGAATGGCTTTCATCTCAAAATAGACTGAACGAACTATTGGAATCTAGGGCCAGGAATTAACTCTATTTTCAGAAGAGACTTAGCTGTGCTGAGGGAGACGCGAACGGTAGATTATTGGCTCAGATAGTAAGGTCCCAATCTAACCCTACACATGTTTCAGCTTTAATAAATGTAGAGGGGGAGGTTTGTAACCAGACTAGATCAATTATATCTATCATTAAGTCCTATTATCAAGATTTATATCCTTCCAGGGCAGATTTTACCCTTGCAGAGCTATCTAGTTACATGGCCAGTATTGATCTCCCGGCTATTTAGAAGAGAGAGAAATTCCCAATGCCCCACTCACTTTAACCACTTCAGCCCCAGAAGGATTTACCCCCTTCCTGACCAGAGCACTTTTTACAATTTGGCTCTGCGTCGCTTTAACTGCTAATTGCGCGGTCATGCAATGCTGAACCCAAACAAAATTTGCGTCCTTTTCTTCCCACAAATAGAGCTTTCTTTTGATGGTATTTGGTCACCTCTGTGGTTTTTATTTTTTGCGCTATAAATGGAAAAAGACCGAAAATTTTGAAAAAAAATGATATTTTCTACTTTTTGTTATAAAAAAAATACAATAAACTCAATTTTAGTCATACATTTAGTCCAAAATGTATTCAGCCACATGTCTTTGGTAAAAAAAATGTCAATAAGCATATATTTATTGGTTTGCGCAAAAGTTATAGCGTCTACAAACTAGGGTACATTTTCTGGAATTTACACAGCTTTTAGTTTATGACTGCCTAAGTAATTTCTTGAGGTGCTAAAATGGCAGGGCGTTACAAAACCCCCCCAAATGACCCCATTTTGGAAAGTGGACACCCCAAGGAAACTGCTGAGAGGCGTGTTGATCCCATTTAATATTAATTTTTTTTTGTCCCAAGTGATTGAATAATGACAAAAAAAAAGAAATTACAAAAAGTTGTCACTAAATGATATATTGCTCACACAGGCCATGGGCATATGTGGAATTGCACCCAAAATACATTCAGTTGCTTCTCCTGAGTATGGGGATACCACATGTGTGGGACTTTTTGGGAGCCTAGCCGCGTACGGGGCCCCGAAAACCAAGCACCGCCTTCAGGATTTCTAAGGGCGTAAATTTTTGATTTCACTCCTTACTACCTATAACAGTTTTGAAGGCCATAAAATGCCAAGATGGCGCAAACCCCCCCAAATTACCCCATTTTGGAAAGTAGACACCCCAAGCTATTTGCTGAGAGGCATGTTGAGTCCATGGAATATTTTATATTTTGACAAAAGTTGCGGGAAAATTACAAACTTTTTTTTTTGCACAAAGTTGTCACTAAATGATATATTGCTCAAACATGCCATAGGCATATGTGGAATTACACCCCAAAATACATTCTGCTGCTTTTCCTGAGTAAGGGGATACCACATGTGTGGGACTTTTTGGGAGCCTAGCCGCGTACAGGGCCCCGAATCCAAGCACCGCCTTCAGGATTTCTAAGGGCGTAAATTTTTGATTTCACTCCTCACTACCTATCACAGTTTTGAAGGCCATAAAATGCCAAGATGGCACAAACCCCCCCAAATGACCCCATTTTGGAAAGTAGACGCCCCAAGCTATTTGCTGAGAGGCATGTTGAGTCCATGGAATATTTTATATTTTGCCACAAGTTGCAGGAATATGACAAACTTTTTTTTTTTGCACAAAGTTGTCACTAAATGATATATTGCACAACCCCCCCCAAATGACCCCATTTTGGAAAGTAGACGCCCCAAGCTATTTGCTGAGAGGCATGTTGAGTCCATGGAATATTTTATATTTTGCCACAAGTTGCAGGAAAATGACAAACTTTTTTTTTGCACAAAGTTGTCACTAAATGATATATTGCACAAACCCCCCCAAATGACCCCATTTTGGAAAGTAGACACCCCAAGCTATTTGCTGAGAGGCATGGTAAGTATTTTGCAGCTCTCATTTGTTTTTGAAAATGAAGAAAGACAAGAAAAAAAATGTTTTTTTTCTTTTTTCAATTTTCAAAACTTTGTGACAAAAAGTGAGGCCTGCAAAATACTCACTATACCACTCAGCAAATAGCTTGGGGTGTCTACTTTCCAAAATGGGGTCATTTGGGGAGGTTTGTGCCACCTGGGCATTCCATGGCCTCCGAAACTGTGATAGGCAGTGAAGAGTGAAATCAAAAATTTACGCCCTTAGAAAGCCTGAAGGCGGTGCTTGGTTTTCGGGGTCCCGTACGCGGCTAGGCTCCCAAAAAGTCTCACACATGTGGTATCCCTATACTCAGGAGAAGCAACAGAATGTATTTTGGGGTGTAATTTCACATATTCCCATGGCATGTTTGAGTAATATATCATTTAGTTACAACTCTGTGCAAAAAAAAAAAATTGTCTTTTTCCCGCAACTTGTATCACAACATAAGATATTCCATGGACTCGACATGCCTCTCAGCAAATAGTTTGGGGTGTCTACTTTCCAAAATGGGGTCATTTGGGGGGGGTTTAACTGTCCTGGCATTTTATGCACAACATTTAGAAGCTTATGTCACACATCACCCACTCTTCTAACCACTTGAAGACAAAGCCATTTCTGACACTTTTTGTTTACATGAAAAAATTATTTATTATAATCATTTTTTTTTTTCACACAGTATTTGGGCAGCGATTTTTCAAATGCATTTTTTTGGGAAAAAACACACTTTTTTAAAAATTTTATGCACTAAAACACACTATATTTCTCAAATGTTTGATGAAATAAAAAAGATGATCTTAGGCCGAGTACATGGATACCAAACACGACATGCTTTAAAATTGCACAGTGGCGACAAACTAAATACATTTTTAAAAGCCTTTAAAAGCCTTTACAGATTACCACTTTAGATTTACAGAGGAGGTCTACTGCTAAAATTACTGCCCTCGATCTGACATTTGCGATGATACCTCGCATGCATGGTGCAATTGCTGTTTACATTTGACGCCAGACCGATGCTTGCGTTCGCCTTTGCGCGAGAGCAGGGGGGGGACAGGGGTGCTTTTTTTATTTTTTTTATTTATTTTATTTTTTTTTATTTTTTATCTTATTTTTAAACTGTTCCTTTCTTTTTTTTATTTTTAATCATTTTTATTGTTATCTCAGGGAATGTAAATATCCCCTATGATAGCAATAGGTAGTGATAGGTACTCTTTTTTGAAAAAATTGGGGTCTATTAGACCCTAGATCTCTCCTCTGCCCTCAAAGCATCTGACCACACCAAGATCGGTGTGATAAAATGCTTTCCCAATTTCCCAGTGGTGCTGTTTACATCCGGCGAAATCTAAGTCATAAAATGCTCGTAGCTTCCAGTTTCTTAGGCCATAGAGATGTTTGGAGCCATTCTGGTCTCTGATCAGCTCTATGGTCAGCTGGCTGAATAACCGGCTGCATTCTCAGGTTCCCTGTTGGGACAGGAGAGCCAGAGAAAAACATGGAAGACGGTGGGGGGTCATTCCCTCCCACTGCTTGTAAAAGCAGTCTAGAGTCTAATTAGCTGCTAGTATTGCTTTTACATGAAAGCCGACTGCTGGCTGAAAAGAATGATACCAAGATGATACCTAAACCTGCAGGCATCATTCTGGTATAACCACTCAAAGTCCAGCAACATACTAGTACGTTGCTGGTCCTTGTTGGGTATATATTGTAAACTTTTTTTTCATGCAGCCTGTGGGCTGCATGAAAAAAAGAGATTGATCTGGGGGTATGCCCACCATTAGAATACCTCCCTTCATCCACCCACTTCTAATGATGGGCATACATGCACCGTTTATATATGCTGAAGCAAAGGGGCATCCGCCCCAAAAAGTAGGAGCAAATCGCTCCTCTGCCCCTGCTGCCCCCATGCTTTGGCATATATGCTCTTTTTTTTAACTGTGGTTGTGAAATCACCTCCTACAGCGCTGGAGTCATGGCTTTATGTATCGTGGGAGCAAACGCTGTTGCTGTCAAGATAAATAAATCCGCGCTGCAACTGAATGGTGTACCTGCTAAGCAAATGATGGTTAACAATAAAAAAAGTAACATTACAGTATAACAGTAAGACTTATCATACCTGCAAAGCAAATACAAAAAAAAAATAGTAAAAAATAAAACATTTAACGCAACCTGTGCCTAAAATATATATATATATGCCAAAGCATGGGGGCATCCTCCCGCAAAAGGTAGGAGCAAATCGCTCCTCCGCCCCTGCTGCCCCCATGCTTCAGCATTAATGCTGAAGTATGTAACTGTGGTGGTGAAATCACCTCCGACAGTGCTGGAGTCATGGCTTTATGTATCTTGGTAGCAAACGCTGTTGCTGTCAAGATAAATAAATCAGCTCTGCAGCTGAATGGCGTACCTGAAAACAAAAAAATGGTTAACAATAAAACACAGTAAACAGAAAGTATAAACAAATTGCATACCTATAAAGCAAACATGATAAAACATTTCAGAATAGAATACAGTAAAAAAGAGCAGAACAATAGAGAGAGAACAATAAAACGACAACTATTTTTGTTTTTTTTTATTCTATATATTTTTTTTTACTTTTTTTTTTTTTTTTTTTTTTTTTTTTTACACTTTTTTTGTATATATCATATTTTTGTGAACAGTACAGGTTGGTTGATTAGTGATGTTCTTATGCCATTGTAGCTATGGTAAATGAATCAGTTAGAATACTTTCCTGGAATGTTAGGGATATGAACAGTGCTTTAAAAAGACAATCTATATTTGACTATATTGCTTCTTTTCATCCTGCCCTCGTTTGTCTGCAGGAGACACATGCCACATCCAACACGACTAGGTTTCTGAATCGCCGATCGGTTAGAGAGGCTTATCACTCGTTATATACCACTCACTCAAGGGGGGTTACAATTATGGTCTATGCTGGTGTGGTATTCTCCTGCAGTAGGACTATGGTAGATGATAACGGCAAATATATTTTTTTACAGTGCAAGCTGGATGATCTTGAGTTGATTCTTGCCGCTATATATATACCTCCCCCATATAATTCAGAAATAATTCATCAGCTTATTTCCTTTGCAGGGGTCTCTCCTCAGATACCCTTATTGGTACTTGGGGATTTCAATAGTGTTGTCGATATGAGGTGGGACAGATGACCCATCTGCAAGGTCAATGACCAATGGGTGCCTCTCCCCCTTTGGACGACTATGTCGGGAGGTAGGACTGTATGATATGTGGAGGAAGCTACGCCCTGAAGAAAATGCCTAAATATATTTTTTGGGGTTTTTTTTTTTTTTTTACACTTTTTTTGTATCTGTAACCTTTGTAACTGTAACCATTTCCAGGTTCGGGTCTCTCAAAATGCGATGGCATCTTGGGAGACCCTGTGAAAGTGTGCCCTAGTCTGTGCAGTGCTGTACCCTACGCTAATACTCAACTAGTGTATGGTAGCGTTCAAAACATTCACAAATGCAAAGACCAGGATTGTCAGGACAGGAGGGACAATAATAGCGGGTGTCAAGCCTGCAGAAACAACATCTTTTTTGGGGGGCTCGTTGGGTAAGGTTACTCGGGAGGACATAAAGAAAATGCCTCTCATGCAGCTGGCTTACTGCATTTGGTTGGGGAAGGTGAGGTGGAGCACCGTCTGGAAACAGAAGGGCTCTGACGATCTCTTCCTGGAATTTAAGGAAGGATCCAGTCCGTCCTGAAGCTCTGTATAGCACATAAGCATTCAGCAAAGCCAATTGAAATAAATAAACAGACACTTTTTTGTACCAGCGTCTGGCCTTACGGGCGACTAGGTACGGCACCAACAACTGGTCATTGAGGTCCACCCTTCCCATATTTTGGTTATATTCGTGGACACAGAGGGGTTTCTCCACAACACCAGTCGCCGTAGGAATTTGGACCATCGTGTCTGCATGAAGGGAGGTAAGAACGAAAACATTCTTATTATCCCTCCACTTCATAGAGAGCAAATTATTACACTGCAAGCAGGCTCTCTCCCCCAGCCTAAGACGGGAATCTACAAGCTGCTGGGGAAAGCCCCGGTGATTAGGTCGCACGGTGCCACATGCTCCAATCTGCTGATCAAACAAGTGACTAAAAAGTGGCACGCTCGTGTAATAATTGTCCACGTACAAGTGGTACCCCTTTCCGAATAAGGGTGACACCAAGTCCCACACAATCTTACACAATCTTGCCAGCACTTCCTATGTAGTCAGGGCAGCTTGTCGGCTCTACGTGACTATCTTTTCCCTCGTAAACCATAAAACTACATGTATAGCCTGTGGCCCTGTCACAGAGCTTATACATCTTGACCCAGTATCTGGCATTCTTGCTGGGAAGGTACTGTTTGAATGACAAGCGGCCAGAAAACTTAATCAGGGACTTATCAATGCAGACAACTTGATGGGGAGTAAACAAGTCTGCAAAACATTGGTTGAAGTGGTTTACGAGGGGCCTAATTTTGTAGAGCCAATCGTTTCCAGGGTCTCCACGAGGACGACAGAGTTCATTGTCATTGAAGTGCATGAACCGCAAGATCTGCTCGTATCGTGCCCTGATCATGGAGGCAGAGAACAAGGGCATATGGTGAATTGGGTCAGTGGACCAATATGACCGCAACTCACTCTTTTTGGTTATGCCCATGTTGAAGGAAAGGCCCAGAAAGAGCTTAAATTCAGAGACCGTAATTGGTCTCCAATCTCTGGCAAGGGAGAACTGGGAAATAGTGGCAATGTGTTGACCAGCATACAAATTGCTTTGGTCCATAATAGATCTATAGAGATCTTCGGTGAAAAACAGCGAATAAAAATCAAGTGACGTAAAATCAACTGTTTCCACCTGAATGCCGGGTTGGCCAGTGAATGGGGGAAGTATGGGTGCTGCAGAAGTGGTGGGTTCCCAATTAGGATTGGCGAATGCAGCAGGAAGGGCACTATGGTCACGACGGGCCTGTGTTCGTCTTCTTGGTGGCAGCGGAACACTACTTGTGCTTGCCACCTCGCCAGTTGAACTGCACTTATGGGACTTGCCACGTCACCATGTGATACTGCAGTGCTGGATGTACGACCAGGGTGTACTAGGCTGCTGGTGCTTGCCAGTTCACCAAAATGAATAGCGGCGCTAGTACTGCTCTGCTCCATACGAGGGACCTGCGGTTCTTGCACATCAATGACAGAAGAAGAAGTTCGGGGTCTGGTACACCTGACCTTGACAGGGACCACAACTCCGTCGTCAGAGCTATCTGTCATGGAGCCGCTGTCATCTACAGGATCGTATTCTGAGCCTGAATCTGACAGATGAGTGACTTCCTCTTCACTATCTGTCATGCTCAGAAACGTGTAGGCCTCTTCACTAGTGTACCTTCGATTTGCCATTTTGGGCTCTAAATTTAGTGGTACACTAGTGAGACTCACAGGTAAAAAAGCTCCTGACTGTTAGCGACTGTATCAAAACGCTACCAAAAAGCGATCACAGGGATCAGGCCTGACTCTGCGAACTCTGCAGTTATGTGTGTTTAGTGTTTTGTAAGTGACAGTGATTGATCGATACTGCACTTGGGTGGGCTGGGAAGGACTGGGCTGAGGGGCAAAACACAGGTGCTAGCAGGTATATGGGCTGATCCTGCTAACACTGCAATTTTGGGAACCCTAAACTGCTGGGGACGCTAGTATAGATCTGATCGGATCAGATATTGATCCGTTCAGATACTATACCACTAAGGGAGGTGTATGCTGCGTGCGTGGGTGTTAGCGGTACTGGCGCTAACCTGACGCTGCCTGGGGCGACGTAGAACTTATCTGACCCTAAAACTTAACTTATATCACCGCCAGGCGATTAGGGGGTTAAACCTTTATTAGGTAATAAACGGTGGGTGCCCTGAAACTATAAAAAAAACAAACGAACTAACCAGCGTCACCCGCAACAGTTATACGGTGATCACTGGTGAAAGGGTTAACTAGGGGGCAATGATGAAGGCATGTGATCCCTGTGCTGAACACGCGTAGGGGAGGGGCCAGGACGGAGCTGTCAGCAAGGAGAGAGAGCTGCATGAATACACCGCACCGCACGCTATACTACACAATCGGCTTTTTATATGTTAGTACCTGAATAGGATGGTGCACTCACGCACCCACACCATGTGAGTACCCCTAATGCCCCATACACACGGTCGGATTTTGTTCGGACATTTCGACAACAAAATCCTAGGATTTTTTCCGACGATGTTGGCTCAAACTTGTCTTGCATACACACGGTCACACAAAGTTGTCGGAAAATCTGATCGTTCTGAACGCGGTGACGTAAAACACGTACGTCGGGACTATAAATGGGGCAGTGGCCAATAGCTTTCATCTCTTTATTTATTCTGAGCATGCGTGGCACTTTGTCCGTCGGCTTTGTGTACACACGATCGGAATTTCTGACAACGGATTTTGTTGTCGGAAAATTTTATCTCCTGCTCTCCAACTTTGTGTGTCGGAAAATCCAATGGAAAATGTCCGATGGAGCCCACACACGGTCGGAATTTCCGCTAAGATCGGACTTTTTCCATCGGAAAATCCGACCATGTGTACGGGGCATAAGAGGGGAGAGTTTGTTTTAAATAAAATCCTTTACTATGTTGCAATGTTGCGCTATGGAGTCTCTTTTCTTTTACATATGATATTATGACGTTATTTGAAAGTGTTGGAGACCCATACAGTTGATCCCATAGAGCCCAGGAGTGGCTCCAAAGCATGTTTTGACAGAGTTTAATTACTGTGTCGCATACTTCAAGGTGAGCGCATGTGCTTTTGGGGGTCACTGGAGAACACTAAGGCATGCTTTATGGTGATACACTTGTCGGATGAGCAGGATGGATGGACTTCACTGATTATGGACACATTTCTTGAGCACTTTATATTTTTATGAACTATAAGGAATTTTTTATTTTTATTTAATTTAAGGAATGGTTGCATTTTCATTCCTGGTTTGGCACTTAGATTTTGTATTTATTTTGTATTAATCAATTTTGCACGTTGCACTTTTTTGGGGTTATGTGTGCAAAGTATTAATTGTTATTTATTATTGATTCTGGAATTATTTTTTGCATGTTGCACTTTTTATAATTATTTGTGTAAAACAATAATTGTCATTTTTTGTAATCTAGCGCAGACACATTTATATATTTTTTAGCACCACTTACACATGTATGAAACGTGTTTAGTGTTTGCAGCTGACTTTCATTTAAGATTTATTTTAAGGCATTAACCCTTCTGTGGCTCGCAAGACTTTTCTATATAATTTAGTATATGGGGGTCCCTGATGCTATAAAATACTGACGGCGAACCTATATACTTACCTCCCTAACTAGCATAACCTGTGACACTAATACAGCAATCAGAAAAAAGATTGCTTAGTGACACTGGCGATGGGGGTGATCAAGGGGTTAAAACTTTATTAAGGGGGGTTAGGGGGGTATCCTAGACCTAAAGGGGGCTACCACTAACTGCCCTACCACTTATAACTGTCACAAACTGACACCAATGCAAAAAAATAAACTTCTATTGGTGTCACTGTGCAGGGGGTACAGGGGGGTGATCGGGAGGTGATGGGGGGGGGTGATGGGGAGTGAAAAGTGTGCCTAGTGTGTTCTACTGTTAGTGTAGTGTTGGTGCAACTCACATCGATGTCTGCTCTCCTCGGCGCCGGAACGAAAAGACCAACTCGAGGAGAGATGACGTCACTTCCTCTGCCACCAAAGATTGTCATTCGTTGGGAGCGATCGCGAGGGGGTGGCCATGAATGAGTGGCCTCCCCCTCAGCCTGGATCACTCCCCTAATGAAGCTGACCGCCTCGGGTACCGGGGGGAGGCGCGATGCGCTCCCTGCCCGCGGGAGGCAGATCACGTACCAGGTGCTGGATTTTGCCTGCCCGTGCCATTCAGCCGCAGTATATCTGCGTTAGGCGGTCGGCAAGTGGTTAATGGAAGTAGAAAATGCAGTGGCTAGTTTTCCCAATGCCAAGGCCCCATGGAATGATGGCCTCCCTGTTGAGACCTATAAAAAATATAATAAATTGCTTCCTGCTCTTCTTAGCACACTAAATGAGGCTTTTCATACGGGCCAGCTCCCAGACTCTATGGGACAATCTGTAATAGTAGTCATACCCAAAAAGGATAAAAATTTGCTACACCCTGAATCTTATAGACCAATACCTCTATTATCTACAGACGTTAAAATTCTTGAGATACTTGCAACTAGACTAAATAAGGTTATTAACAGTATTATTCATCCAGATCAGGTAGGATTTATGTCCAACAAATCAACTGCATTTAATATCAGACGTGCATATTTAAATATGCAGGTTCTGGCTCCGGGCCATTCAAACCGTGCTTTCTTAGCACTAGACGCAATCAAGGCCTTTGATTGTGTCGAATGGCCATATTTGTGGACCATTCTTGACAAATTTGTGCTTGGCTTTGGTTTTTGTAAGTGGGTCCGGTTGTTATGCACTGCTCCGTGTGCATCGGTTAGGATGAATGGCTTTCAATGTCCTAGTTTCAGACTTTTCCGGGGCACTAGACAGGGATATCCACTGTCTCCCCTGCTTTTTGCCCTGGTCATAGAGCCTTTGACATATCTTATATGGGCCTCATCCCTGCCGGTAGTAATGGAACACGTTAAGGAGTTTGGAAGGTTTTCCGGTCTAGGTATAAACTGGGATAAATCCATGTTGATGCCTTTAGACCCCTTTCTGGATCCACTACCACCTATACGTTCTCATTTTAAGGTTGTATCATCTATAAAATACTTGGGTATACCTATGTCGGACTCCCCACAGTCATATATTGTAGATAATATATTTCCATTACTTATTAGATTTCAAAATCAGAGTAAAACCTGGACTAAGCTCCCTTTATCACTAATAGATCGTATCAATTTATTAAAATGATATGGATGCCTCAGCTTCTCTATTTTTACATAATGCCCCGATTTGGATGCCTATCCGGATCTTTATTAAGGCAAACACATATTTAGGCGATTAATACGGTGGAACAAAACCCCTCGTATCAAACTGGAGACTTTACAGCATCCCACAAATGCCGGTGGCCTGGCAGTTCCTAATCCAAGGCTATATTTTCTCGCCTCCCAACTACAGCATGCCTTTGGCCAATTATGGCTCTCTTTGCTGATGGTGCTGTGATTAACCAAAGCATGTGGGTCATAGTGCATGCTTGGCCAACCATCAGACAGCAATGCACTGCAATGTCGCAGTGCATTATGGGGCATAACGCGCCGCTCGAATTTGGCACGGACGCCCCATAATGTTCGTATTTCGACGAACGCTCGAACAGCCAATGTTCGAGTCGAACTCATGTTCGACCCGAACATAAAGCTCATCCCTAATGTTAACTAGGGTTGCACCGATACTAGTACCGGTATCGGTGCCGATATAGAGTATTTGCACAAGTATCGGTACTCGTGCAAATGCACTGATACCTGAAACCGATACTTTCAGGATCAGTTCTTTGAGCTGTCAGTGGGTCTCCCCTGTTGACAGCTGAAGTGTTAAAGAAGTTCGGTACTTGGAGCTGTCAAAAAAAAGCAGCCATCATTGTATGCGATTGTTTGAAACACTAAAATAAAAATAATCAAGTGCAAGTGATATAACTGCGCTAACCCAATGGAATAAAATGGCAAGCAGCTACACAAGAATGTGACTAAAATTCTAGTAGGATAATGTGAAAAATGCAGCGCTAAAACTATATATGTATATAAAACACATATGTGTGAACGAACAAGGTTCAGTGATAAATGGGTATTGGCCCAGTGCAATATATATGTGAGAAAACATATAAAAAAAATCAAGTCCAAACAATAAAATAGGTGACCAATCCAATGGAAGTAAGAAAATCTTCCGACATGCAATTCGTCTGATAATAACTTTTAAAGTGAGGAAGGTGTAAACACTCTTACCGGAGCAGATGGATTTGAATGCCAATGACACTGAATCAAACAAGCTTAGAAATCCAGATGAATGGTTCTTCCAGGTGGTAATATGGGCCCCAGATCTCCAAAGATATCTCCTCTAGACTGGAACGGCTGTACTGATATCCACCGGACTGAGAAAACGACACATCCAATGGGAAAATCCAGATCTCTCGTCAAACCAAAAGGTATGGGAGAAAAAATATAGAATGCTCCGATGATGCAGATCAAAAGGGTAGATTTATTGGAACCAACCAATGTGCAGTAGTATAAAAAGTGATCACATAAAAAATGTATAAAATATAAAAGCAATGTAGGGAACGAAGAGCCTTGTCCGAAGCCTTTTGTCCAAATTGGACTTCTACAGGGGCATTAAATTGTTCTCCCATATTGCATACAAATATATATCTTAAAAATTACATACCCAATCAAAGTCCATTCATGAGACTTAAAAACATCCCAGCTTGTAATTGGACGAGGAGTGGCAGCTGTTGATTTGCACTCCAAGCCTCAGTTTGAATATCCAATATAAAGTATAATAGCCCCAGCCAATAGCATCATTTTTCATTACACCCATAATCAAAAATAAACTGCTAACATGCACTTGAAACCGAGCCACAAAAGCCTGCGGAAATGAGAAGGGAACTTCCTGTGGCCCTCCATAGGGGGAATAGAAACTGCTCCTGCAAATCCGGAGTGTCCGGGGCCTGCTAGTGGGTGGCGTGATGACGTGCCATGCACAGAACAACAACAAAGGGCATATGACCGCATGGGTGTAATGAAAAATTATGCTATTGGCTGGGGCTATTATACAAACTTTATATTGGATATTCAAACTGAGGCTTGGAGTGCAAAGCAACAGCTGACCACTCCTTGTCCAATTACAAACCGGGTTGTTTTTAGGTCTCATGAATGGACTTTGATTGGGTATGTAATTTTTAGGCTATATATATTTGTATGCAATGTGGGAGAACAATTTGATGCCCCTGTAGAAGTCCAATTTGGACGAAACGCGTCGGAAAAGGCTCTTTGTTCCCTCCATTACTTTTATATTTTATAAATTTTTTATGTGATCACTTATTATACTACTGTACATTGGTTGGTTCCAATAAATCTACCCTTTTGATCTGCACCATCGGAGCATTCTATATTTTTTCTCCCATACCTTTTGGTTTCACGAGTGATCTTAATGTTCCCATTGGATGTGTCGTTTTCTCAGTCCGGTGGATATCAGTACAGCCGTTCCAGTCTAGAGGAGATATCTTTGGAGATCTGGGGCCCATATTACCACCTGGAAGAACCATTCATCTGGATTTCTAAGCTTGTTTGATTCTGTGTCATTGGCATTCGAATCCATCTGCTCCGGTAAGAGTGTTTACACCTTCCTCACTTCAAGAGTTATTATCAGACGAATTGCATGTCGGAAGATTTCCTTACTTGCATTGGATTGGTCACCTATTTTATTGTTTGGACTTGATTATTTTGATATGTTTTCTCACATATATATTCCACTGGGCCAATACCCATTTATCACTGAACCTTGTTTGTTCACACTTTGTGTGTTTTATATACATATATATTTTTAGCGCTGCATTTTTCACATTATAAAAAGAAACATTGTTTCTTTTTGAATCTTTCTGTTTCTTCATCTGCAGATCAAAGGGATGAACAAATGTTCCTCTGTTTAACCCTTTATAAACCCTTAATTTACTCTAATTAGCCCTAATTAACTCCCTATTCTCCTCCATTTAATTATTTTACTGCTTTTTTTTTTTTTGTTCACGTCTAATTTATAAACGATAAACAATTAAAGCTTTTTTTGTTTGCTTTGTAAGTGAATATTTTTACACATATATATTAACATATATTTACACATTTCACATTGAAAAAGCACAAAATTAAACATTTTATTAAAATTATTAAAAATTCATTTGTAAATAACTTTTCAATGCACCATTGCTTACAGCTGAAGTAAAAACAAAACAGTTGCGATAGGTATTGGCGCGTACTTAAAAAAGTATTGATACTCGTAAAAAAATGGTATCAGTGCATCCCTAATGTTAACAGTGTTGTGTTTGGATTATGGTTAGCAGAGGATTTTCTAAAGTTTTAAAAACAAAATTTTCCTATTTCCTTTACCAGATTTGACTTTCTGCTTAGCATCTTAACCCCTGACTTATTAAGACAGGATACCAATTGCAGAGTGGCCTGCAATATCACCATGTGAACGTCTACTTATAACGCTAAGGTAGGTATATATGTATATCTAACCTCTTGCCGACCAGCCGCCGCCATTATACAGTGGCAGGTCGGCACGATCCCGCGAGCCATAGTAGCTATATGTCAGGCTCCTTTAAGCAGGATAGCAGGCACACGCCCACTGCAATGCTCGTGGCTGATGGTCGTGATGACCGGCGGCCACGAGCGATCGCGGGCATGAGAGGCAGAACAGGGATGTGTGTGTGTAAACACACACACATCCCTGTTCTGTGAGGAGAGACAGATTGTGAGTTCCTAATAGCTAGGAACCACGATCTGTCTTCCCCACTAGTCAGTTCCCTCCCCCTACAGTTAGAACACACAGTCAGGAAACACAGTTAACCCCTTGATGGCCCCTAGTGTTAACCCCTTCCCTGCCAGTGACATTTACCCAGTAATCAGTGCATTTTTATAGCACTGATCGCTGTATAATTGTCAATCGTCCCAAAAATGTGTCAAAAGTGTCCGATGCGTCCTTCATAATGTCACAGTCATGATAAAAATTGCAGATCGCCGCCATTACTAGTAAAAAGAAATATATAAATAAAAATGCCATAAAATCTATCCCCTATTTTGTAAACGCTATAACTTTTGCGCAAACCAATCAATATACGCTTATTGCAAATTTTTTTACCAAAAATCTGTAGAATAATACATATCGGCCTAAACTGAGAAAAAAATTTGCTTTTAAAAAAAAAAAAAAATGGGGATATTATAGCAAAAAGTACAAAATATTGTGTTTTTTTTTTTCAAAATTGTCACTCTTCTTTTGTTTATAGCACAAAAAATAAAAACCGCAGAGATGATCAAATACCACCAAAAGAAAGCTCCATTTGTGGGTAAAAAAGGACGTCAATTTTGTTTGGGTACAGTGTCGCACGACTGTGCAATTATCAGTTAAAGCGACGCAGTGCCGGTCATTGAGCAGCCAAATCTTCCGGGGCTGAAGTGGTTAATAAGTGCACATTTAAACACGTAATAAAATGGCCATGAAAAAATTGACAACAATTATATATTTATTATTGCATATATTAACAAAAATGCACAACATGTGCAAAACACAAAACGTTTTATGATATACCATCAACATGTGCATTTTTAGGAAAACATTCTATTAACCAATGTAAAACTTTACAAAAAAGATATCAAACAAAAACTGTCACAGATTATGATAGGTGGGAGGAGGATGGTGTGTCTTCTCTAGAGGGGTGGGAGGTGGAGGTTGGACATGTTGAAAATATTGCTGCATTTCGTAAACTCCTCCATGAAAACAAGGTTGGTTAAACCTTTGGGACATGATTTGAAATCTGGAAGCTGTAGCAGATGGGTATGTGTGTGAGTGTGAGGTAGCTGGACCATCGTACCTCTCAGAAAACTGATTAGTAATGTTGCCCTCATATAGTGCATCTCTATTTTGTGCAGATTGCTGCTGGTAGTTAGGGATGAGCTTCGTGTTCGAGTCGAACCCATGTTCGACTCGAACATCGTCTGTTCGCCCATTCGCCGAATTGCGAACGATATGGGCCGTTCGCGCTAAATTTGTGTGGCACGTCACGGCCCATAATTCACTGCGGCATCGCAGTGCATTGCTGGCTGATGATTGGCCAAGCATGCACGGCGGCCCTGTGTAGTGTGTGTTCCGGCGTTCATAGATAGAGAGAGAGACAGACAGTGTCATTTGATTTGAGTTAGATTAGGCAGAACAGTCAGTCAGTTAGCTGGACTTACAGTGTATTGTGTATATATATGCATCCCAGGTGTTGCATATATATATATATACACTGTATTCAGTTTAGCTAGATCCGTTCCTGTTATCTTCTTACTGACAGGCAGGCTTGTCTTGTTACAGTATTTACAGCTAACTGAAGAAAATTGCTGGTGTTCTTTTGATCCTATTGGTACCACAGTCAGGCAGCTAGACTATTTACAGTTAGTGCAGTGCATCCTGCTCACAGTGTTCAGCTAAAACTACAAGTTAGTGGGGTGCGTCCTGCTCACAGTGTTCAGCTAAACCAACAAGTTAATGGGGTGCGTCCTGCTCACAGTGTTCAGCTAAACCTACAAGTTAGTGTGGTGCGTCCACCTCACAGTGTTCAGCTAAACCTACAAGTTAGTGTGGTGCGTCCTGCTCACAGTGTTCAGCTAAAACTACAAGTTAGTGCTGTGCATCCTGCTCACAGTGTTCAGCTAAACCTACAAGTTAGTGTAGTGAGACCTCTGCACAGTGTTCATCTAAATCTACAAGTTAGTGCAGTGCGTCCTGCTCACAGTGTTCAGCTAGATCCGTTCCTGTTATCTTCTTACTGACAGGCAGACTTGTCTTGTTACAGTATTTACAGCCCCCTGAAGAAAATTACTGGTGTTCTGTTGATCCTATTAGTACCACAGTCAGGCAGCTAGACTATTTACAGTTAGTGCAGTGCGTCCTGCTCACAGTGTTCAGCTAAAACTACAAGTTAGTGGGGTGCATCCTGCTCACAGTGTTCAGCTAAACCTACAAGTTAGTGGGGTGCGTCCTGCTCACAGTGTTCAGCTAAACCTACAAGTTAGTGTGGTGCGTCCACCTCACAGTGTTCAGCTAAACCTACAAGTTAGTGTGGTGCATTCTGCTCACAGTGTTCAGCTAAAACTACAAGTTAGTGCGGTGCGTCCACCTCACAGTGTTCAGCTAAACCTAGAAGTTAGTGCGGTGCGTCCTGCTCACAGTGTTCAGCTAAAACTACAAGTTAGTGCTGTGCGTCCTGCTCACAGTGTTCAGCTAAACCTACAAGTTAGTGTAGTGAGACCTCTGCACAGTGTTCATCTAAAGCTACAAGTTAGTGCAGTGCGTCCTGCTCACAGTGTTCAGCTAGATCCGTTCCAGTTATCTTTTTACTGACAGGCAGGCTTGTCTTGTTACAGTATTTACAGCTACCTGAAGAAAATTGCTGGTGTTCTTTTGATCCTATTAGTACCACAGTCAGGCAGCTAGACTATTTACAGTTAGTGCAGTGTGTCCTGCTCACAGTGTTTAGCTAAAACTACAAGTTAGTGGGGTGCGTCCTGCTCACAGTGTTCAGCTAAACCTACAAGTTAGTGGGGTGCATCCTGCTCACAGTGTTCAGCTAAACCTACAAGTTAGTGTGGTGCGTCCACCTCACAGTGTTCAGCTAAACCTACAAGTTAGTGCAGTGCGTCCTGCTCACAGTGTTCAGCTAAACCTACAAGTTAGTGCCGTGCGTCCACCTCACAGTGTTCAGTTAAACCTAGAAGTTAGTGCGGTGCATCCTGCTCACAGTGTTCAGCTAAAACTACAACTTAGTGCTGTGCGTCCTGCTCACAGTGTTCAGCTAAACCTACAAGTTAGTGTAGTGAGACCTCTGCACAGTGTTCATCTAAAGCTACAAGTTAGTGCAGTGCATCCTGCTCACAGTGTTCAGCTAGATCCGTTCCTGTTATCTTCTTACTGACAGGCAGGCTTGTCTTGTTACTGTATTTACAGCTACCTGAAGAAAATTGCTGGTGTTCTTTTGATCCTATTAGTACCACAGTCAGGCAGCTAGACTATTTACAGTTAGTGCAGTGGGTCCTGCTCAAGGTGTTCAGCTAAAACTACAAGTTAGTGGGGTGCTTCCTGCTCACAGTGTTCAGCTAAACCTACAAGTTAGTGGGGTGCGTCCACCTCACAGTGTTCAGCTAAACCTACAAGTTAGTGCGGTGCATCCTGCTCACAGTGTTCAGCTAAAACTACAAGTTAGTGCTGTGCGTCCTGCTCACAGTGTTCAGCTAAAACTACAAGTTAGTGTGGTGCGTCCACCTCACAGTGTTCAGCTAAAACTACAAGTTAGTGCGGTGCGTCCACCTCACAGTGTTCAGCTAAACCTACAAGTTTGTGCGGTGCGTCCTGCTCACAGTGTTCAGCTAAAACTACAAGTTAGTGTGGTGCAACCTCCTCACAGTGTCCAGCTAAACCTACAAGTAATTTTTTTGCGAGCTCTGCACAGTTTTCAGCTAAAGATACCTGTAGAAGGTTGGTGGTGTTTTTCTGATCCTATCACTACCGCAGGCAGCTAAAAAAGCTACAAGTTAGTTTTTTGCGAGCTCTGCACAGTGTTCAGCTGAAGCTACCTGTAGAAGGTTGGTGGTGTTCTCATACTACAGGCAGGCAGTTGATTTTGCTAGCTGCAGTATCAGTACATATATATATATATATATATATATATATATATATCCCAGCTTAGTGCAGCTACAGGCCATTAGTATGTCTGGAAGGCCAAGAAGGAGAGGCAAACAGTCACAAGCCAATAATAGAGGGCAAGCAAGCTCTGTGTCTAGTGCTGGTCGTGGAGACGGTGCATCCTCATCAGCACGTGGCCGTGGGACACGCTTGGCCTTTTTTTTGGCAGCTGGTCGTGTTGAGCCGCAACATGCGGAAGACTTGGTCGAGTGGATGACCAAGCCGTCCTCATCCTCCTCATCCTCTCTCGCCCATGCCCAGGGTACTTTGTCTGGCAAAGCAGCGGCCTCTTCCCTTGGCTCAATGTCATCAGTGACTCCTTCCCTAGCCCCACCATGTCCTCCTGAGGAGTCCCTCGTACTGTTTGACCACAGTGTTGGGTACATGCTCCAGGAGGATGCCCAGCATTTGGAAGGCTCTGATGATGATACTGAGCTCGATGAAGGCAGTAACGTGAGCACGGACAGAAGGGGTGCCCAAGAAGGACAGCAATCTGGCAGTCATGCTCCCCCTGCTGCAGCATACTGCCAGGTTTGCTCCAGTGATGAGGAGGGAGGGGATGATGAGGTCACTGACTCAACGTGGGTGCCTGATAGGAGAGAGGAGGAGGAGGAGGCGGCACATCACCAACGAGGTAGGATGCCCTCCAGGGGCCAGCCTAAGGGCAGCACATTGACTGCATCACACCCCAAAGCTCCACATGTGCAGGGCGCTGCAGTCTCTGTGTGTTATTCAAAAAGTTCTTTGGTGTGGGCTTTTTTTGAGACGAGTGCATCAGATCGCACCGCTGCTATTTGCAACAAATGTCTCAAGCGTATCTCGCGTGGCCAAAACATCTCCCGCTTGGGTACCACATGCTTGACCAGACATATGTTGACCTACCATGCAGTTCGTTGGCAAGCATATCTAAAAGACCCACCAAAGAACAAAGAGGACCTCTCCTTGCTACTCATCAGCTCAGATCTCCAACCCCACTATACCTTCAGTCCTCTCTGAGACCTGCACTGAGAGGAATGAAGGTGTAGAATTAGGTGTGTCACAGCCAAGTACTTGTGGGCAATCTGCTTTTGGTACACCGACGTCAGATTGTACCAGGCTAATTTCCCTGCCCCAGCTGCTGCACCGCCGAAAGAAGTTTGCTCCCAGCCATCCACATGCTCAGCGGTTGAATGCTAGCTTGGCAAAATTGCTAGCACTTCACCTGCTGCCTTTTCAATTGGTAGACTCTGCCCCCTTACGTGAATTTGTGGAATGTGCGGTTCCTCAGTGGCAGGTACCCAAACGCCACTTTTTCTCACGGAAGGCGATTCCGGCTCTCTACTGGCATGTGGAAGGCAATGTCCATGCCTCGCTGGACAGGGCGATCAGCGGTAAGGTGCATATTACCGCTGACTCATGGTCCAGCAGGCATGGACAGGGACGTTTCCTAAGTTTCACGGCACATTGGGTGACTCTGCTGGCAGCTGGGAAGGATGCAGGACAAGGTGCAGTAGTGTTGAAGGTTGTTCCGCCACCACGCCTCCAAAATGCTAATGATTGTGACACACCTATCTCCTCCACCCCCTCCTCTTCTTCTTCCTCCATGGCCTCTTCCTGTGCTTTGTCCTCGGAACCAGCAGTGCTCCGTAGCCGTTCAAGGGGCTACGCAAGTACGCAGGCCAAAAGATGCCATGCGGTGCTTGAGCTGGTGTGCTTGGGGGACAGGAGCCACACTGGGGAAGAGGTTCTGTCAGCTCTGCAGGGGCAGGTTCAGAGGTGGTTGACGCCACGCCAACTTAAGGCAGGAATGGTGGTTTGCGACAATGGCACCAACCTCCTCTCTGCCCTCCGACAGGGACAAATGACCCATGTGCCCTGTTTGGCTCACGTCCTTAACTTGGTGGTGCAGCGGTTCTTGGGCAGGTACCTGGGCTTACAGGATGTCCTGAGGCAGGCCAGGAAAGTCTGTGTTCATTTCCGCCGGTCATATAATGCCAGTGCTCGGCTGACAGACCTCCAAAAAGAGTTTAACCTGCCCAAGAACCGCCAAATCCGTGACATGCCCACCAGGTGGAACTCAACGTTGGCCATGCTGCAGCGGCTGCACATGCAGCAGAGGGCCATCAATGAGTACCTGTGCAACTATGGCAACAGGACAGGGTCAGGGGAGCTTGGTTTTTTTCCCCACGCCAGTGGGCCATGATCAGGGATGCATGCACTGTCCTGTCACCATTTGAGGAGGCCACGAGGATGGTGAGCAGTGATAGTGCATGCCTCAGTGACACTGTCCCCCTTGTCCACCTGTTGGAGCACACACTGCGTGGAATAATGGACAGGGCACTTAAGGCAGAACAGAGGCAGAAAGAGGAGGACTTCCTTAGCTCTCAAGGCCCCCTTTATCCAGACAGTGTTCTTGAGTGCCTGCTGATCACACAGGAAGAGAAGGAGGAGGAGGAGGAGGAGGAGGAGGAGGAGGAAGATTGTGTCAGTATGGAGGTGGAGCCTGGCACTCAGCATCAGCAGCAGTCTTTAAGGGATCAGTCCCAAGAAACACATGGACTTGTACGTGGCTGGGAGGCGGTGGCTGCGGACCATGTCGTCCTTAGTGACCCAGAGGACTCCGGACCGAATGCCTCAGCAAACCTATGCTGCATGGCCTCCCTGATCCTGCAAAGCCTGCGTAAGGATCCTCATATTTGTGGTATCAAGGAGAAGGACCGATACTGGCTGGCAACCCTCCTTGATCCATGTTACAAGGGTAAGGTTGTGGACCTTATCTTGCCATCACAGAGGGAGCAGAGGATGAAACATCTTCGGGAGGCCTTGCAGAAAGGTCTGTGCAACGCGTTCCCAGAGACTCGGAGGTTACAAACTCCTGTTTCTGGACAACGTGTTGCTGAGGCTTCGGTCAGTCAAAGAAGGAGCGGTGGAGAAGGTGGCCGTCTGACCGATGCATTCAGACAATTTTTTGGTCCGCAGCCTCAAGGTATGATCGGTTCCAGCAACCATCGCCAGCGTCTGTTTTACATGGTGCAGGAATACCTAGGGGCAAGATCTGACTTGGACACCTTTCCCACTGAAAATCCTCTGGGTTACTGGGTCTTGAGGATGGATCACTGGCCAGAGCTTGCACAGTATGCAATTGAGCTACTGGCCTGTCCTGCATCCAGCGTTCTTTCGGAAGGCACATTCAGTGCTGCTGGAGGCTTTGTAACTGATCACAGGGTGCGTCTGTCCACCGACTCAGTCGATCGACTGACCTTCATAAAAATGAATCAGTCTTGGATCACCACCAGCTACCAAGCACCTGATGCTGATGTAACCGAATAATTTTTTTTGAAATCTCAGATCCCTTCAAAGACTACCTATGCTGATGCTGAGTGACTATCCCTGAGTAATTATCCTCTTCCTCCTCAATCATCACGCTGATAGCTTGTAAGAACATTTTTGGTTCTGGGCGCCACCACCAGTGCCTAAGGCCCAATGTTTCAGCCCCTGTTTAACAGGGGCGTGTAATTACAATTTTTGATGCAATACTTTGCAGCAGGGCTCGTTTCTGCGTTCCGAATAGAGTATCTGTGAGAGGTTGCAGTGTTGTGGCACCAGCACCAGTGCCTAAGGCCCAATTTTTCAGCCCCTGTTTAACAGGGGCGTGTTATTCCATTTTTTGATGCAATACTTTGGAGCAGGGCTCATTTCTGCATTCCAACTAGAGTATCTGTGAGGGGTTGCAGTGTTGTGGCACAGGCACCAGTGCCTAAGGCCTAATTTTTCAGCCCCTGTTCAACAGGGGCATGTAATTACAATTCTTGATCTAATATTTCACAGCAGGGCCCATTTCTCCACCCACCAAGAGTGAGTGAGGACTTAGTGTTGTGGCACCAGCACCACCACCACCAAAGGCCCAATTTTTCTGCCCTTGTTCAACAGGGGCATGTAATTACAATTCTTGATCTAATATTTCACAGCAGGGCCCATTTCTGCACCCACCAAGAGCGAGTGAGGACTTACAGTGTTGTGGCACCAGCACCACCACCACCACTACCAAAGGCCCAATTTTTCTGCCCTTGTTCAACAGGGGCATGTAATTACAATTCTTGATCTAATATTTCACAGCAGGGCCCTGTGAGGGCTTACAGTGTTGTGGCCACAACAACACCTAAGGCCCAAATTTCTGCTGAGTATATAGGGCAGGCCCCTACTTTCAAACATCTAACTTACAAACGACTCCTACTTGCAAACGGAAGGAGACAACAGGAAGTGAGATGAAATCTACCCCTAGGAAGGGAAATTCTCTCCTGTAAGAGTTAATATGGGAAAAACATTTCTCCTTTCCACTGATGCTTTCCAATCCTTGTTCCACAAAAAAACCCAAATTTTCAAAAAACATTTGTCATTGGGACAAAAAGTGAGGTGAAATCTTCTGAAGAGGAGGAAAGACAGCAAAACAAATGTCACAAGGGTGATAACCCTTCCCTATGTTTTCCAAAAAGCTTAAAAAAGATTTTTTGGCTGGAGCTAAACACGTTAAAAATGTACCCGTTCAAAATGACAAACAGATTATACTTAACAACAAACCTACAGTCCCTGTCTTGTTTGCACCGCCTGTATACTGCTGTTCAGAGTATATAGGGCCTGGTGGCCCCACACCTTTCCTTATTTTAATTTGGGTGCGGGGTTCCCCTTAATATCCATACAAGACCCAAAGGGCCTGGTAATGGACTGGGGGGTATCCATGCCGTTTGTCTCACTGATTTTCATCCATATTGCCAGGACCCGACATTACATTAAACCCGCAAGCAGTTTTAAATTAGATTTTTTCCTTTAAAAATGACATTTTGTGCAGGGACTGCTCTAAACACGGGAAACACGCGCCACTTTACAGGCATACTATAGACACACCCCAGGTACGATATTTAAAGGAATATTTCCCTTTTTTTTTTTTTACTTTAAGCATCATTAAAATCACTGCTCCCAAAAAAACGGCCGTTTTTAAAAGTTTTTTTTGCATTGATACATGTCCCCTGGGGTAGGACCCGGGTCCCCAAACCCTTTTTAGGACAATACCATGCAAATTAGCCTTTAAAATGAGCACTTTTGATTTTGACAGTTCGAGTCCCATAGACGTCAATGGGGTTCTAACGTTCGTGCAAATTTTCGGTCCGTTCGCAGGTTCTCGTGCGAACCGAACCGGGGGGTGTTCGGCTCATCCCTACTGGTAGTACTGAGTGAGACGCAGAGCGCATCTCACAGTGATAATCGGATGATACTTTGGCCATTTGAGGAACCAGGCTTCCAGGTTAAACCATTGTTAAACCTTGTTTGTTAAACCATTGTTTAACAACATCTAGGAAGTCCTCTGACAGTTGTTGCTTTGTTAGTTTCATTCGTTTTACTCTGTTGGTGGGCAATGTTGCTTGTGGTGTTTCAGCTTCAGTTTCATTTAATTGCGAATTGCATCTAATTCGTCAATCTCCTCTGCATCCTCAAGGTCCTCTTCACTTTCAGACTCCATATTGCTTTCTGTTCTGAAAACAGAAAAATAGACAATTTGTAAAATTTGGTAAAAATTTTGTTATACCATGCACTCCTAAAAATAAAAACGTAATATTAGACAATTCTATCTAAATAATCAAATTTACATAAATGTTGTTATATTTATGGTCTCATCTCTATGACGGGCTTAAGGAACATGAGTTCCTCATAGTGACAATGCACTCTCCCTTTTCTCTTCCCACCAGAACCACTCCGTATCTTAGTTTGTAGATTGTGTTCTCTCCTATAGTTATCCCTCATAGTCTTCCACCATTTCTTTATCAGTAGTACTGAAAAAAAATAAGATTTTTTGGTTTTATATTACAAATATCTTGCCACAAGAAATACCTATACATCATTACACTATTCATTCTGAACAGGGATATCGACAATTGGAGAAAATGTGAAGCTAACATGTGATGCTATTTGGACTTTGAAAAATACATTCATGCTTATTCCAAATAAAGAGAAATGGAATGATGTTGCTAAGCAGTTCTGGAGAAAAACAAACTTTCCAAACTGCCTGGGAGCAATTGATGGAAAACACATTCGGGCTAACGAAAACCCTGTCACAATGGTAGTCGATATTATAATTAAAAACATATTTTTCTGTTGTGCTAATGGCTGTGGTTGATGCAGACTATAAATTCATATTTATTGATGTATGAGCATTTGGGAGTTCTGCAGAATCTTCTGTTTTCCTGAATTTGAGATTTGGGAAGCATCTTCAGTCTAATCGACTCAATTTGCCTGAAAACCGACCATTGCCTGTTACTGAAAGTCTCTGTCAGGCACGTAGACTGGTTGAATGTTCCTTTGGCATTCTTGCCAATAAATTGCAAATATTCCATAACATAAACAAAGTTAGGAAAAAGGGAAAGGGGATTGGGGGGTGGGAACAAAGGATATCGTGAGTATCTCCTGTACTGAGTCGCGATAGCCTGTACCTTGTGTTTAACCCGTTAGGGTATTGTTGCTGTAACCATAATGTTCACTATAGCAAATATGGGGGAGAGAAGGGGGATGGAGGGGAAAACCCAATAGGGATGGGTTCAAAGGGGTTACTCTGTGCAACAATATGGACGTAGATCCTGGTTAATAAAATAATTCTATTTATTCAAACATTTTAAACATCTAAAAACGCATTTATGTTATATATTGCAAGTGTTCCTGATTCGCACTATAATCAAGCAAATAGTAGGATCAAGAATTTGCAAACAGCGCTTCTTAATAGGTGTTATTAAATGTGGTCACATTATGCAGCATAAAATTGTAACTTGCAAGTGGAGTTGCTAAAACTGTCAATCCTGTTAAAGTGGCTGTACGTTACCATCTACTCCATTGCTGCAATGCTTCTTGGCTGTACGATCCTCTAGACATGGATATCAGTGCTTCCCTTGTCCCACTTGGGAACCCCTAAGGTAGCTGCCGAGCACATCCGTCGGTACTGTTGAAGTAGCTCCTTAGGGGGTTTATGGCTGCGGTGGTCCCGATACTGGAACGGTCCCTCTAGTCAGTATGGTATCCGTTTGGTGTCAGCTGCTTATGGAGATCACCGCTAGCTAAGGGGATCAGCTGAGGCAAGCCGCCGTACACTCTCCTCTCAGCCCGTAACGCTTGGACCGGGGAGCGTTGTGACATCAACGCGTTTCGCCGTGGTTCACTGACGTAGCTTCATCTTGGACGTTCATTGGACGGTTTGCCACACTCCTTTCTTATTGTGTATTTTTCGGCGGTTGCCGCCAATGAAAAAACTTAAAAGCTCTCGAAGGGATATTGTCCAATCAAGTAATAGTTGGTTGTTCCTTGCGGCCTGTAAGCTGGTATTAGGATTATTTGTTTTCCTAGTTTTGAGAAAACTACCGAGATATTCCAAATTAAAGTACATCATAGCGTATAGTAGACACTAATGAGTGGTGAATATCAGGGCTAAGGTGCTAACTGGCAAGAAAGGGTGAGGAGATAATAGGCTGTGAAAAGACTAAACAAAGTACCGTGGGAAAAATCTCCCGTGACAGGGTGAAGTGCTTTATCAGCAATGCTGCATGCAAGACGGTGACATGTACAAATTAGTATATAGTTTAACTAGCTTGAGGATAGTTGGTATTGCTTCTAAATAAATGTATACAATCATAAGTTGAATCAAAGTGGCAATACAGTAATTTTTTAGATTTTTAAGTTTTTTAAGTTTTTAAGTTTTTTTAAAAGGAGAAGAGAGGAAGAAAGGAGGATTGCTTTTATCATATCATGCCTATTAGTTTGTTCTATAGGTCAATCCTCATTTCTATCTGGTCTAATCATGCCAGCCCCCATATTCTCTTCTAAGGCAGGCTGAGCTCAAGGACCAAAAGGGGAGGTCCTCATACATATATATATTTTTTGAGGATATTTGTATCATATTATGCCTATTGGTTTATTCTATAGGCTTCTCCTCATTTATAATTTGGCCCATTCACCCAACCACCCCATTTATACATCTCTTCTAAAGTGGGCAAAAAAACCCAAAACACCAAACAGAACACGGCACTGGTAGCACCAATAAATACTGCCAGTGCCCCCTGAGATCCAAGCACTAAATTTAAGGTTCCAAGAACACTTGTAAATTCAGCTCAGTATTTAACCCTACCGGCACGAGGGACTTTAACTTATAGACCCACCACTTCTCCTTTTGGAGAAGAATGCGTAGGGCAAAATGTTTAGCAAGAGGTTTTTCTGGTATCTTCCCTTTTGTATTTATTTCACGTAGGTGCTCACCAATGCGTATTTTGAGTGGTCTTTTAGTTTTGCCTATATATATCTTAGGACATGGGCACGTTATTAGGTAGATCACTCGTGACGTTGAGCAATTGATAAGGTCCTGTATCTCATAGGTCTTCTCGTTCAATGCATCAGTGAAGGTGGAAGTTCTGTGGACAAAGGGACACACATGGCAGTTATTGCAGGGATACATTCCCTTTGTACGTGGGTATTGGGATAGCCAGGTGGGGTCAGGTTCTTTGACGAATTCAGACTGGATCAGAATGTCGCCCAAGTTGGGGGCTCGTCGTGCAACCATCTTTGGCGAGGTACTGACTATTCTGGCGAGTTCGGGGGTATTGGTCAAGATCCCCCAATGTTTTTGGAGGATGGAATGTACTTTATTCCACTGGGACCCAAAAGGCGTTATAACTCGCACGGGTTCATTTGTTTGGGCCGATTGCATATCTGTGGTTTTAGTTCCATATAAAAGGCTTTCCCTACTTCTGATGGCTGCTTTCTTCCTTGCTCTTCTGAGTTGCCTATGGGAATAGCCCCGTTCTCGAAATCTCATATAGAGTTCATTACTCTCCCGTCTATAGTCAGCTGCATTACTGCAATTCCTTTTGATTTGAAGGAATTGCCCCACTGGTATCCCATTTTTTAACCAATGGGGATGGTGGCTTGCTGCCTGCAGCAGCGTATTAGCAGCCGTTTCCTTGCGGAATGTACAGGTAACAAGTTGACCCTCCTCAATTGTGATTTGTAGATCTAGGAATGACAGTCTCTTCAGATCATAGTTGTACGTCAACCGTATGTTTCGGTCATTAATATTTAGTTCATTCATGAACATATGTAGATCGTCAAGACTGCCCCCCCAGATCATTAAGACATCATCAATGTACCGCAGCCACGTATGGACGTGGCTGCGGTACATCACGGAGGGATAGACGTCCTCCTCTTCCCAGTGACCCAAGTGGAGGCACGCATAAGCGGGTGCCCATGCGGCTCCCATGGAGGTGCCTCGTACTTGGTGATAGTATGAGCTCAAAAATTGGAAAAAGTTGTTATGCAAAGTGAACTCCAAGAGTTCTATCAAGAACTCATTCTGTGGTTCTGACTCCGGGTAAGTTTCCTTCAGAAACCACTCCACCGCCTGGAGTCCCTTGGAGTGGGGTATTGAGGTATAGAGAGACTCAACGTCTACACTAACCAAGAGTTTCCCTTCCAACTGCACGGACGCATTAATTTCTGTGATTTTAGCCAGTACATGTCTAGTATCCTGCACGAATGATTTCAGGTTTTTTACCATGTCCTGTAACAGGGAGTCCAGATAACGTCCCACTCTCTCCAAAGGTCCCTGGCAGGCCGATACAATAGGTCAGCCAGGTGTTTTTTTTGCATTTTTATGGACCTTTGGAATAATGTAGAAAGTGGGTATGTTATACTCCCTCACTAGGAGATGTTCAAACTCTCGATTTGTTAGTAATCCCTCATCTTTTGCCTCCGATAGTTTCCTATTTAGTTCAAGGGCCAAAGCCGGAAAGGGTTTGCCATCCTGTCTTTCGTAAGTGGTGATGTCATTTAGCAAGCGCCTTGCTTCCCTCTCATAGTCCTGTTGTCATTAGTGGTCCCTCATTCTCTTCCAACAAAGAATTTAGGATCTCCAAAGCTTTCTGGTCATCTATTTCTAATGCTGTTGCCGTTGTTACTGTGTTGCTATCATAAAGGGAACGCAAGAAGACTTTCCTCAGGAAAAGTGTAATGTCTTTGAAGACTATAAATTCGTCCATGTTATTAACTGGAGAGAAAGTCATACCTTTTTGAAGTAAGCTAATATGGTCGGGGGTTAGTATCATGTCAGATAAATTGACGATCTTCATATCCCCCCCATGGAGGGCCACTTGTCCTGTATGTGATTGAGTTACTGTTTCTTTTGACTTTTGGTATACGTTCGTTCCCTGTCTGCCTTGTTGGATTTTGTGTTGCTGGGTCCTTTTTTGGTTTGTGGGGGTGGACTCCACTCTTTTATTTGATCTTCCCCCTCCTGATCTAAAAAAGTAACCGAATAGCTTGGGGTGTGTCAGACTGGAAAGCTGTCCTTATTTCCTGATCAATCTCCTCACCTAACATAAATGCCATATCCCTATTAGTTATGACAAATGTGTTCTAGTACTTCACTTTATTCGTTGTGGAGAACTCACTGGAAGTGACCCTAGTAGTCACAAAAACTAGTGCATAAACAAAGTTGGGAAAAAGGGAAAGGGGATTGGGGGGTGGGAACAAAGGATATCGTGAGTATCTCCTGTACTGGGTCGCTGAGTCGCGATAGCCTGTACCTTGTGTTTAACCCGTTAGGGTATTGTTGCTGTAACCATAATGTTCACTATAACAAATATGGGGGAGAGAAGGGGGATGGAGGGGAAAACCCAATAGGGATGGGTTCAAAGGGGTTACTCTGTGCAACAATATGGACGTAGATCCTGGTTAATAAAATAATTCTATTTATTCAAACATTTTAAACATCTAAAAATGCATTTATGTTATATATTGCAAGTGTACACAAATGAAATAGGAGGGCGGCCGCTGGTAACAATACAAACAAGACTAACAATACAAAGGACAAACATATAAAGCTACCCGGTCAGGGCATCTTGCACTATACCCTGATGATCATCAATGTTGCCAATTAGTCAAATAGTGGTGTACTAATACCCCTAGATCTATAGATCTTATGTCATTTAAATTTGGCTTTTAGGATCATACATGGTATAGTGCAAGTGTAGATGGAGAGTGCAAATAGGGTGGAAGCACCTGTGATTAACCTGGGTTGTGATTAACTGAGCCTATTCACATCAAGATTGATCTAAGTTGGGTTAGAGCAATGTTCGCCATCTAGTTTGTAGGGTAAAAATTGAAGCAATCCCTCTTGTATGTGAGTGTGGTCTGAATGACAGTTGAAAGTCTCTTAACAATCCTTGTCCAAGTATACAGGTTCCTGATTCGCACTATAATCAAGCAAATAGTAGGATCAAGAATTTGCAAACAGCGCTTCTTAATAGGTGTTATTAAATGCGGTCACATTATGCAGCATAAAATTGTAACTTGCAAGTGGAGTTGCTAAAACTGTCAATCCTGTTAAAGTGGCTGTACGTTACCATCTACTCCATTGCTGCAATGCTTCTTGGCTGTACGATCCTCTAGACATGGATATCAGTGCTTCCCTTGTCCCACTTGGGAACCCCTAAGGTAGCTGTACACTTGCAATAGATAACATAAATGCGTTTCTAGATGTTTAAAATGTTTTAATAAATAGAATTATTTTATTAACCAGGATCTACGTCCATATTGTTGCACAGAGTAACCCCTTTGAACCCATCCCTATTGGGTTTTCCCCTCCATCCCCCTTCTCTCCCCCATATTTGCAAATATTCCATAAACCTATCAATTTCAAGGTCGAAACTGCATGCAAATTAATAAAGGCAGCATGTGTGTTGCACAATATGGTAAGGGATAGGGATGGCGTCGATTTTGAGGACACATTGGCTCACAATTTGGAACCTGCTGATTTCTCTCATATTTGTGGTTCAATAGTGGGTTTCAGAATAAGGGATGAATTGGCAGATTATTTTATGAGCCCTGCTGGAGCAGTAAGTTGGCAAGGAAATATGATTTAAAACTGACATATCAAATAAAAATGATCATTGCTATGTTTCATTGAATATTTTCTCTTGTTTGCAAGTATATTCTTTCAAAAATAATTGAATATTGTTATCGATTCTGAATATTTGTTTATTGCTGTATTGATTAAGACAATAAAAACTCGTTTACTTTGATGATGTTTATACTTTCCTTAGGAGTTCAATAATAACAATAATATACATAAACTTACAATGACTTAGATTTGGGGATTTGGGACTACAAGGACTGGGATTAGGGTTAGGGTTTTGGGACTAGTAGGGGCGAGATTAGAGTTAAAGTTAGGGATTTGGGACTAGTGGGGGCAGGATTAGGGTTAGGGTTAGGGATTTGGGACTAGTAGAAGTGGGATTAGGGTTAGTGTTTTGAGACTAGTGGGGGCGGGATTAGGGTTAGGGATTTGGTACTAGTAGAAATGGGATTAGGGTTAGGGATTTGGGACTAGTGGGGGCAGGATTAGGGTTAGGGATTTGGGACTAGTAGAAGTGGGATTAGGGTTAAGTAGAAGTGGGATTAGGGTTAGGGATTTGGGACTAGTGGGGGTGGAATTAGGATTAGGGATTTGTGATTAGTAGAAGTGGGATTAGGGATTTGGGACTATTCTGACTGGGATTAGGGTTACACTTTTGTATTTTGGGACTATTCTAACTGGGATTAGGGTTAAACTTTTGTGTTTTGGGACTATTCTGACTGGTATTACGGTTAAACTGTTGTGTTTTGGGACTGGTCTGACTGGGATTAGGGTTAGTTATGGGGTTTGGGATTAGCGGGAGTGGGAGTGAGACTTTAAGCATTATTAATATTACTGCTCCCGAAAAAATGGCCGTTTTTAAAACTTTTTTTGCATTGATACATGTCTCCTGGGGCAGGACCCGGGTCCCCAAACACTTTTTTAGGACAATAGCTTGCATATTAGCGTTTAAAATTCACACTTTTGATTTTTCACATTCGGGTCCCATAGAGTTTAATGGTGTTCAAATGTTCAAGCAAACTTTCGGTCCGTTCGCATGTTCTGCCGCGAAACGAACCGGGGGGTGTTCGGCTCATCCCTAGTTAACATGAACCATATGCTAATCCTACAGATAACCCTATAATAACTGAACAAAGCCTAACCTTATGCTTACTCTATGACAATCCTAACTCAAATCAGGACTAGTGTAGGCGGGATTAGGGTTGGGGTAGGGCATTTGGAACTAGTAGAAGTAGGATTAGGGTTAGGGATTTGGGACTAGTGGGGGCGGGTTGGGGTTAGGGATTTGGGACTTGTAGGAGTGGTATTAGGGTTAGGGTTAGGGATTTGGGACTAGTAGAAGTGGAATTAGGGTTAGGGATTTGGAACTAGTGGGGGCAGGATTAGGGTTAGGGTTAGAGATTTGGGACTAGTTGAAGTGGGATTAGGGTTAGGGACTAGTAGAAGTGGCATTAGGGTTAGGGTTAGGGATTTGGGACTAGTGGGGGTGGAATTAGGATTAGGGATTTGTGACTAGTAGAAGTGGGCTTAGGAATTTGGGACTATTCTAAATGGCATTAGGATTACACTTTTGTGTTTTGGGACTATTCTAACTGGGATTAGAGTTAAACTTTTGTGTTTTGGGACTATTCTGACTGGGATTACGGTTAAACTTTTGTGTTTTGGGACTGGTCTGACTGGGATTAGGGTTAGGGTTAGTTATAGGGTTTGGGATTAGCGGGAGTGGGAGTGAGAATCACACTCCTGCTTATCTGACAAGGATTATAGGATTGGTACTCACTTTTGGTGGCTTTTTGTTTTCTTGGAAGGTCATTCCAGTCCTCAATATGATGTTCAGTAAGGGCATACCATCCTAAAGACTTTTTGCTGTGGTTGGCATACCAGGTATTTTTGATGTCCCAAAGTTCAAGGTGGTCCCGCATTGATTGAATAAACACCTCCAGTTCTATTGCTTCTGCTGAATTTAATCTGGATGGTCTTGCCACATTTTCTCCACTGTCTTGCATCCTGTTATCTGCATCCATGCTCTCTTGTCTCTCCTCAACACATCTCAACAGGATTTCCTGTATCCCAGCATCTTACACTGCACTGCGGTCATTTGACCTTCCCACAGCTTCAGGATGGTTTTCAGGTGCTTTTAAGCCGCTTTTAAAGTGCTTCCCATTCATTTCAATGGACTTGGGCGTTTTGAAGCACTTTTTTCAGCGCTACAAACAAATTCCAAAGATGCTGCTTGCAGGACTTCTCAACGCCCCGCCAGCGCAATGCCCCAGTGTGAAAGCATCCATTGAGATGAATGGGAGGCAGTTTTCAGGCACTTTACAAGCTTTATTTTTAGCTCTAAAACACCTGAAAAGCACCTCAGTGTGAAAGCAGCCTTAAGAACAGTAAAAAAAATCACTGGTCCTCAAAAATATCCGGTATCCAATTTTTTTCACAACCTTGTGTTCAAAACCTAAAAGAGATTTACATGATATGTAAAACACAAGCAAATGCATGTAGAAATGTTGGAATTTTGGAAATGCTCAGTCATTTTTTGGATACTTCTCACTCAACCTGCTTGCAAAAATACAAAAAGACTGTAGCCAGTTATTAAAGGAGTGAACTACAGGCTTATGACCAACATCATCAGTTTAATCGGAATCTTTCCTGTCATAAACTGGGGCAAAAGTGATAAAATATCAATAGATTCACCTTTCCAAATTTTCTCTTTATTAGCCATTTTACATTATATCCAAAAGGAGAAAAATTTCAAACAACTGGCTCTCAGGAACTCCAGTCTATTTCAATGGAGGTAGTAAAGAATCCTGATTGGGAACAATTAAGGAATGGCCATGGCCTGCAACCAACTCTGCAAAAGGAGAAAAGCTGTAAAAGGCCCACACCCTAGCTGCATCATCCATAGAGGCTAAGAGGATACACACTTCCACCTAGATAGACCATTGGATAGAGTGTGATCTTATCTGGATAGGAATAGAGTGATGTTGAATTAGGTAAATCCTTTACCATCACTGCAATTCTGCACTGTGAGGGTGCATCAAAACAGTGCCCATCTGCATGTTCCTTTTGGAACTTCTGAAGGCATCGCTCTAGCCAATCTTTGCAGCCACCTTGGTTCATACGACATAGTCCCCACAGTGGACTATCAGTGATCGATCCCTAATAGAAATTATAAGCCAGGAAAGGGGATCCAAGAGAAGTGCGTGTAAGATGTGAACTTGAAAGTGACCATTACTACTAACAGGTACACTAAACACAAAAACCACACAGAATATATCTAACACCACATACATTATGTACAGTATACCACACAAACCAAATAAGTGACGCAACTAATCTGCTTTTGTCCTGTCATGTTCTCTCTTTTTCATTGCATTTGTTTTGCACCTAAATGGCAAGTATAAGCAACTAATATATGGGAATAAATTGAATAACTCTGCATACTGTCCCAAAACAAGGAAACATTCTCTTCATTTCAAGATGTGTAATGGAAGTGAAATATGTTGATACCTTTTGTTTTAAAGTGAAACTTTGTCTTCCTATTAAATAAAATGCAACACATAATTATAAGTGCATCTACGATTACAGTAGACCCCTGAAGAAGGACTAAAATACTGTATCTCCCGAAACGCATTGGGTGTGAAAAGAGCGTCTGTAAAAATCCACCATTTGGTGACCACACTGAATCTATGTATTATATAGATGTTTCGATGAGCCTTATGTATTCCATGTTTTAACATATGCTGTTTTCAAATAAATAAACTTTTTTTACTTTTTAAATATTACTATATCTTTTTACTATCTACACTCTTTTATAAGTGCCGTTAAAGTCCACTTAGGGGAATCCTTTCTTTATATGTATTTGTACATTAGATGTGGCACTGCTTCTCAAACCTAGGGGAACTAATCACCCCCTATTTTGTCTACAGTATTTTCTTATCTTTCTTACAAAGCCCCACAAATACCCCACAAATTGTTGATGTTGCCAATGAAGTCCATCTAATACAGCTTTCTGTGTTGGTGTGCCAAAAATGCTCCACTAAACCTGAATTTAGAGCAGAGTTGTCATTTTATACACTACTCTTGACTACAGTGGGATACAAAAAGTTGTTGCAGCTGGTGCAGTTATCAACATTATTACCGCTGATTCACAAGACTGTAGCATGTCAATCATCACCTGGCCACAACAAGTCAGCCTGACAGGCTTTCTAGATTAACATCACTGTTGTGTCCGGGAGGGGGAGCGCATAGACTGTCATACAAGAGCCTTTAGTTGTAAAAAAAGGTTCAGTATGCTTTCCACTGGTTTAGTGAAGGTCTTTCTGGTTCCTTTGAGGCCAGATTCTCACCTGAGAGATATTCTGCTTGAAGCTTGTAGCTCTAAAATGCTCAACATACTAAATCCTATTCATTTCAACGGCCCCTGTTCACATATGAGCGCTTTGCGCCTGAGCAAAATGCCTGTCACTCAAAAAAGTACATGAGCCTCTTTTTTGGCAGATTGCAAGCATTTTTGGCCCCATAGACTTCAATAGAAATGCCTGACTTAAGCATTTTACAAGCGTTTTGTTGGTCATTTTCTGCTCAAACAGCAGCTCTTCACCCCTAATTTCCTCTCCTCCCCGTAGTGCTTTCTATTGGCCAAACAAAAACACCTGAAACTGTTAGAGGCTTGTAATAGGCTTCTATAACACTTTAAAAACACTTGTAAAGCGGTGCAAAAATGCTTAAAAAAATACCTGGAAAACTCCAGTAAATTGCTACACTCAGGTGTCACTGGAGCCTAATGCCACGTACAGACGATCGTAATCTCTGACCACAAATGTTCGATGTGAGCTTGTTGTCGGAAGTTCTGACTGTGTGTAGGCTCCATCTGACATTTCGTGTCGGAATTTCCGTCAACAGATGTTTGAGAGCTGGACCTCAAATTTTCCGACAACAAAATCCATTGTCGTAACTTCCGAGCGTGTGTACACAATTCCGACGCACAAAATTCCACGCATGCTCTGAATCAAGTACGAGACGGAAGCGCTCGGTCTGGTAAAACTAGCATTCATAATGGAGGTAGCACATTCGTCACACTGCAAATTTTTTAATCTTTTAATGCAACACATTCTCTTCTTTATAATGCTAGAATAATGAAGTTGTTTTGCTGCTGATATTCACACAGAGTTCTGACAAACTGATTTCTTTTTTATTTCTCATGATCTCCTGAATAATCTTTTTTTTTTTTTTCGCCAGATCTCCATAATAATGTTTCTATTTTTTTTTTCTAGTGATCTCTTTTTTTTCTTTTTAATCAAGATCTCCTGATTTTTTTTTTTTTATGTTTTTTTTCTAGTGATCTCCATAATATTTTTGTCGTTTTGTGTGTCAAGTTACCACAACACCATTATTATCTTATATTTTTTAACCTCAAGGAGATTGGTTGGTTGGTGTCGGTGTCCCTTGTTAATTTGACATTGTATTTTTGAAATGTACCTGCCCACTCACAAACAAACCGTCCTTTTTGAAGTAAAACACGTAGCCAAGTGTGACAGACTCACCCGGGACAGAGGCTATTGGAGGGGACTGAACGCAAGCCTCTTGCCCACCGATTATGGGCCCTAGCATTTGGGGGAATGGTGCTCTCTGTGAGCTGTATGCCTGGGGACCCTGGGGTTGGTGTTACTTTGGATTCAGCTCCATGTCCCCCCAAAACAGTTCATGTTAGCAACAAGCAAGTGTCGCCTTGTTTTGTGCTCAGAGAGGTTGGGATATCTGTATACAGACTGGGAGGAAGTGATATATGACGGAAGCACTCAAGCGGAGTGTGGGACGTTCCGTGACATTGGTGGCAAGCAGCAGGAAAGCTTCCTGCAGTCTGGGACATCCAAACCCCAACCTGGATCCAAGATCAGCATAGCAGACTTCAGTCATCCGAGCGGAGATATGGACCTGGCATCAGAGTTCCCGGGGCTGCTGCGGATCATCCTTTCAACATACACCAGGACTGTGTCTAAGGATGAATACCTGGAGCTCAGGCAGCAGATTCGGGTGGAGCTCTGGTACGGAGCCCTCCAGCTCGCTGGTATAAAACAGGGCAAGTGCTTTCCAACCCAAGAGCAATGGGCCAGTGACCAACAGGCATTGCGGATGGCATTCCTGGGAGAGCGGCCCCAGGAGCAATGGGTGTCTGAGTTGGACAGGCTGGTCCAGCAGGAGATAGAGCTGGACAATCGTTATCGGGCTCTGCAATGGCACGCAGAGGAGGGATATTTAGGGGAGGCAACAGAATGCTCTCCGGAGGGATATGACTTTGGCGGCCCTGGATTGCTGTGGGAGAGCCTTACAGATCATTTTATGTTTGGCGATGAAGGGAAACCTGACCTTGAGGACCTGAGAGAATATAGAGAGGCTATGCTCGGTCTTGCAGGGGTCTCAGAGCTCAAACCTGATCTAGACCATTTGCTAAGAAAGGAACAGCATCTGGAAAGGGCATACAGGAAACTGCTAGAACAAGTTCAGCAGCATGCCAGAGAATCAGCAGTGGAAAATTCGGAGATTGCCGTCCCCAAACCTGAAGTGCTGACAACAGGGCAGAGCTATGCTAACCTCTGCCCAGAAATGATAGCATCTTCTGGGTTTCATGGACAGGAGATGGTGAACCTCTATCCCCAGACATTAGTTGCAGAGACATGGGATTTGATAGACTTTTCTGCTGAGGAAGAACAACCTGATGAGCCTCCAGCAGAAGAGCTGCTATCAGGGCCAAAGTTCACTGTGTTCTGCCCAGCACCAACAGTGGCTTTGGCCTTCTTGAGAGAAGAGGTAGTCGGCCTTTCTTCCACAACACTGACAGGGACATGTGATTTTCTGCCAGCAGCATCTATGGAGTTAAAACAAACTTCTCCAGCTGAAGATCTGGTAACTGAACAGAGGGTCCAAGACCTCTGCCCCACACCTGTGGCAGTTTCGGAGGCTCAGGGTGAGAAGGTGGCAATCACTTACCAGCAGCAGATACAGGGGGAGAAGGGAGAGGAGGTGTGTGTTGTCCCTCCCCAACAGTTGGTCAGGGTGGAGGAAGCGGACTTTCCTCCCCAGCAAAGATCCGTGCACCTGGGAGACAGTACCATCGACATGTCGTCCAAGCAACCAGATGAGGGAATGGAAAAGGAAGCAGCCGGCTCCCTTTTCCAATGGCAACTACACAGTTTGGGAGTGGAGGAAGCTAGCCTCCTACCCCAACGGTTAGCTGGAGCGGAGGATGCGGAGTCCCCAGCAGAAGTGCTGGCAACAGAGCAGAGTGCTACCAATCTCTGCCCAGCACTGGCAACAACTGTGGAGTTCCAGGGAGCCGGGGCAGTTGGCCCCTCTCTCCGATGACAAGCTGATGTAGTGGAGCTGCTACTCCCAGCTGAATCGCTGGCAACAGGGCAGAGCACCGCTGGCCTCTGCCTAGCACCTAGTGTCTCTCTACAGCTTCAGGAAGCTGGGGTGATCGGCCCCTCTGCCCAGCAGCAGACCGAGCCAAGGAATGTTAAAAACAATCCAGCTGAAGCCCTGGCAGCCAGACAGAGAGTAAATGACCTCTGCCCCACACCTACTGAGGTCAACTATTCCTTGCAGCCAAGAAAGGAGATCATGCGGGAAGACTATGTGAGTTCACTCTGCCTGACTAACGCATGTCCAGACCAGGT
Organism: Lithobates clamitans; assembly: GCA_037952925.1. Classification (NCBI taxonomy): domain Eukaryota; kingdom Metazoa; phylum Chordata; class Amphibia; order Anura; family Ranidae; genus Lithobates; species Lithobates clamitans. Next base: position 65,799 of record JBBGZY010001511.1, read on the forward strand.
GGAGGTCTGGGACCTTGTTAGTCAACCTTTGATGGGGGAGAAATGTGACAGACTCACCCGGGACAGAGGCTATTGGAGGGGACTGAACGCAAGCCTCTTGCCCACCGATTATGGGCCCTAGCATTTGGGGGAATGGTGCTCTCTGTGAGCTGTATGCCTGGGGACCCTGGGGTTGGTGTTACTTTGGATTCAGCTCCATGTCCCCCCAAAACAGTTCATGTTAGCAACAATCAAGTGTCGCCTTATTTTGTGCTCAGAGAGGTTGGGATATCTGTATACAGACTGGGAGGAAGTGGTATATGACGGAAGCACTCAAGCAGAGTGTGGGACGTTCCGTGACACCAAGTATTTGTAAAAATAAAATAGACATTTATTAGGGGTCATAACAAAATAAGGAGGAAGGCAACGCTGGATAAACTGTTGAAATTGGCGAAGCCCTTGTACCCCGGGGCAGACATCAATTATTTGACAGACAAAATTGGTAAAAAATAAAAAATAAATCTACCACACTAAATGCTATTTGCAATATATTTCTACATACAGAAAAATAAATGTAAAATACTGAAAACAATCAATAAATAAAACAGTCTCAAGTGAAAAGTGCTGGTGATAATGGAACAATGATAAAAAAATTAAATACAGTGCTGTGACTTGATAAGTAGTTTTGTGCTCCTTATGTGCTTAAATAGGGTGCCCCCTATGAGCTGGACCTCAATTGCTTCATCACCAATTATTAGATCCCCCTTTCTGTTCCTTGGTTTTTCCCCTCGCTTATGGCTTTTTCGGTCTTCTTGGAGATCTTCAGAAGAAAGTAATTTGCAATTTTTAATTTTTAATTTTATTGCATTTATCCCAGACCACCTAATTTTGGACAGTTAATACCTGTGGCCAGCAGGTGGCCACCTAGTGGGCTGTAGCACATGAGTAAACAATTCACATCAAGGATGACTTTTGAGCTGTCTATTATGTTAATATGTATAGATTAGTAGTACAAGCCTACGACCACATCACCCTGAAAGTGCCTGATCTCATCTGATCTCAGAGACTAAGCAGGGTCGGGCCTGGTTAGTACCTGGATGAGTGACCGCTTGGGAATACCAGGTGCAAGCTCACCACTAGGAGTCGCTACATTGCTAAACTAGCTGAGTTATATATTGTCCACATTGGGTGTCTCTGTTTTATTAATGTTTTATAATTTGCAATTATTTTACTGTATTTTCTTGATCAGTTCTCATTGTATTTTATCAATCATATTTTTTTAATATTTTCTACGCTGCCTAAATGCATTTGTAGTTAGATTGTGAGCAGTCCCAAGTTAATATTAGGTAAATTAATGCTAGTGGCTACGTTATAACATGTGATCTATGTTGAAGGTATTTATGCCCTCAACCAAAATAGCGAAATTGTAACTTCCTGAGGATGATCAATCTGATAGGCTGAAATGCATAGAGGTTGAGTCATGTGGTCGTGACAACTTTTTCACGGATGATATTTTTATCTGCTGTTCACTCCGAGTGCCAGGATACAGGCACTCATACATGCGAGTTGAATATCTTTTAATTCTTTGGAATAAAAGTTCTTTTTAAATGGTACTGTGCAATGAGGTTTTCGGAACTGCTTATCAAGTCACAGCACTGTATATGAGTTTTTTATCATTGTTCCATAAGCACCAGCAATTTTCATGGGGGCTGTTTTATTTATTTATTGATTGTTTTCAGTATTTTACATAAATGTTTCTGTATGTAGCAATATATTGCATATAGCATTTAGCGCGGTATATTTATTATTTATTTTTTATCATCAATTGTTTCCACCATTTTCACACTGCAGCTGCTCAAATCGTGTGGTAATTTTTACTTTTATGATATTAATACATACATGAGGTGATTTATATCGGCAGTAATCCTTTTGGCGCTTTGGTCCATATATATATATATATATATATATATTTATTATTTTTATTTTTTTCACAGGCAAAATTGGTAGCCTGAGGAGTCCATTTAATAGGGAGCACAATCCGGTCCAGGACTCCGAGAGATCGAGAGTAGCAGCAGATGACACATATGTCCCCAGGCTGTGGTCTTACAACAGCCTGCGTCTTTTGCCAGACCAGACCGGACCCAGGCCATCCTTTAAGACTTCCTTGCACGCTTCCTTCCAGGCTGTGGCTGTGGTGTTGCAGTTGTGGCAGGAGGTGGAGGAGGAGTATGGTCCAACTCACATACGTGACTTTTTTTTGTGAGTTCGCCCATCACCCCCTTATTTAGGGCCTGATAGATGACTTCCACACAAATGAGGTGTTGGCCCACCTCCATTTCCTGCATTTTTCTGGCTGCCATGCAAGCATAGGCCTCTTAAAGATTGAGGGTGGTTCTGAGGAAAGTAGCCACCAGAACAATAACACTGGAAAAACCAGGATCCAAAGGTGAAAAATACAGTACAGTAATACAGCTCAGACTAGCGAGCACTGCATGAAAGTTGGACAGAATAAATGTGCCCCTGGGAGACAGTCGGGTGCTATATGGTATATACTTTCCCCTTGAACACAAGCTGCACTCTTGCTCCTGCCGTAGGATTGCCTAAAGGCTACATACTATTTGCTATAAATATCCTATGGTTTTTGGAAACCTTCCGGCTACTACAAACTTGTACAGGAGGCCTAGTCCCTTTAAGATAGTGAGATTTTCTTGTATATGTTATGCATTTGAACCTTGATCTTGTCCTGAAGAAGCCTCATGGCGAAATGTGTAGACGCACAAGGGTTCACTGTACAAAATCATTTTTGCATGTTTTTAACTTTTTTGAACATTGTGATATATTATGAACATTTTTCAATAAATATTATTATTTGTTTTGTTTGCCTCTCCATTGTTTCCATGCCTTAAAAGTCCAATTTCGGTTACTTTATTAGTACCCTTTCCTATTTCTCTGATATATAAACCACTTTGTTAAATCAGAAATTAGTGATAAATAATAACATCTAGTTAACATCATTAATTTTGTGACAAGAAATATGTTGAACAATGCTATACCTGACTCAAGCTGATCTCCTCCTCTTCTTCCTAGGTGGAAGGCCCAGGTTGGACTTCTGAAGCCTGATTTGAGCTGCAAGGAAGGGTTGAGAGTGATGGCCTGATTTCAGTCTGGTCTGACAAAAAATGCAGTCTGTCGTAGTACCAGAGCCTAGGGACATAAACATTATCTGCTGCTGCTCCAGATTTCATGGAATCCTGGACCTTCTTGCGCTGCCTATTATATGTGCTCCTCAGGCCACAAATTTTGCACTTCAAATAGAGGATGGTTGGCGAAAGAATCACCGGCTTCACCAATTCCAACAATTGATCCAGCGCTGCATTCCTCTTTATTTTATTATTATAAAAAGGGTGTTTCACCTGCCACAGACAGAACAGCTCTCTGTATTTATCAATGAAGTTGGGGAGGACGTCATGATCGTTGAATCTTGAGGGAGCACGATCAGTACAGAAGAATCAAGAGAGTGCTACAAAAAAGTAAGTATTTTGTCGTGTGTGCCTGTTATTATTATTACTTTTGTGCTGCTCCATGTGCTTTTCTTTACTGTTGTACAGTTTAAAATGGTGTTTAAAATGGCAAGTTTCAGGTTCGCGGGCACAGCAATCGTTCGTAGTAAACATTGTTTGTTCGCTCACTAATACGATGTTTTTAGCAGATGCAGGTTAACTACATTTGTTCAGGCCTATTTGTATTAAAAGAAGTTTGTTGTTTAGATGGGTTTGTAACTATAATGAAATGCAAACTTGATTCAGTGTAAGGAGAGGACACTCAGCAGCTGTTTACACACCTGAACGCAGGAGCACTAGTGTGGGACACCAGAACACCCTTTTTAGGGTGTCCCTCGCAGGTGCTCCAGTGGATACTAGAGGTGTCTCCATGTGTAATACTTTACCAAAAAAGGTAAGTATTCCAGCTTTAACAAAGGGAAAAAAGCATGTCTTCAGCTTGGAACTCTGCCAAAACAGACAATTGTACAACACTTCCAAGCAATGTTTCATATTCATATTTTTTGCCTCAAATATCTGTGTGCTAAATATACCCTTTTTGTATTCACATAGGGGAGAAAAGACTCTGGACATCAGAGGACACCAGGGACCCCCAACCTTCTAAAGAAGAAGTCACCACATCATAACCTGAGGATGTGGAGGGAGGAGAGGTTCATGACGTGGTTGAATTAGTGACCACAACAGGTGAGTGTCTGAGACCACAGCTTCAGGTAATAGATGTATGCCTGCATATTTATAATACATGGTGTGTTTTATTCTTTTTAGGTGATGTGGATGTTGTGGAAGAAGAAACTCATTTCACCAGTGCAAGTGCACACGTCCTCATCGGGGAGATCATGGTGTGCAATCGTGATTTAGAAAAGATAAAGGAAAACATCAATGATGTTCAATAAAAAATGAAGAACATCATTGATGTTTTAGGCAGCATCTAAAACACACTAAATTGTACAGTTTTGTCGAGGAAATTTTTATTTTATATCAACTTTTAAAGTAAACTTTGAAGATGCACACAGTGTGTCAATTTGTGCTATCTGCCATCACGGGATATCAATGTACGCTATTTGGGGGTGCAAGCCCTTTCTCCAAACTCAAGTAGGTGAGAGGAAGGGGTTGCACCCACGAAACACGTCCATTGATCCCCCATGATGGAAGCTAGCACATGTTGACACTAGGCATGGGATCAGGAGGGAAATACACATTTTGAGTCCCAATTTGTGTGCGTCTTCAAAATTTGGCTTTTACAGTGCTCTAAAATTGTCCCCAATCAGGCCAGTTTAGGGACTCTAAACAATTAATTCATGGTGCTGAAAAGGATGATTATTTTTAACATCATTAATGCATTACATACATTAACAACAAAAACAATGTGTGTGTGTGTGTAGCAGACCCACAACATAATAGTTATCTGAAGAAGAGATTGTCACCTCATGTATCAAATAAATTATGTTTGCACTATTGAAGAAAATGGCCAAAAAGAAAAGCCCATTGGAGAACCTGGGAGACAGCTAAAAGCAGGTAAATCAAATTAAATATTAGTTCATTTTTTATAAAAAATTTATTTTAAAAATGTTTTACACATTTGCTGGCATATCAATGGCCCCCTGCCCGAAAAGTACTCCCGATATTTTTGTCTGACTTTGCAGGCACTTTGGGGGGCAACCAGGATAGCCAGCTTCAAGTGCCATCAGATTTGATTGATCAGGAAATCCAGCCTCAGTCCCAACTGAGGCCACATAGTTCGTAGCATTTTTACATAGGAAAATGTGCATAATGCATCAGGCAAGCACAATATGGTTGAGTTTATATTCTGCCATCTGGATTGGTGTTAGAAATAGGCGGAACCGGCTGGCTATTATGCTGAAAGCATTCTCCACCACTCTTCTGGCTCTGGCCAGCCGGTAATTAAAAACTCTCTGGTCCGGGGTGAGGGTCCTCATGGGGAACGGCCACATCAGATGTTCTCCTAGCCCAAACGCTTCATCAGCGACGAAAACAAATGGAAGACCACCCACGTTGTCTTCCGCAGGTGGGAAGCCCAAGCCACCATTCTGGAGCCATCTGTAGAACTCCATCTGGGCGACTCCACCATCCGACATCTAGTCATTCTTCCCCACGTCCACATACAAAACTCGTATGTCGCCGACACCATCGCCAACATCCCTATACTATATAAACCCTTTGTAATTATAATAGTATGATCACGAGTTGGGGGATGGGATGATGTGGACATGTTTCCCATTGATTGCTAGGGATGAGCCGAACACCCCCCTGTTCGGTTCGCACCAGAACTTGCGAACAGGCAAAAAATTAGCTCGAACATTCGAACACCGTTAAAGTCTATGGGACACAAACATGAATAATCAAAAGTGCTCATTTTAAAGGCTTATATGCAAGTTATTGTCATAAAAAGTGTTTGGGGACCTGGGTCCTGTCCCAGGGGACATGGATCAATGCAAAAAAAGTTTTAAAAATGGCCGTTTTTTCAGGATCAGTGATTTTAATAATGCTTAAAGTGAAACAATAAAAGTGTAATATTCCTCTAAATTTCGTACCTGGGGGGTGTCTATAGTATGCCTGTAAAGGGGCGCATGTTAGAACAGTCTGACAGCAAAATGACATTTCAAAGGAAAAAAAGTTATTTAAAACTACTCGCGGCTATTAATGAATTGCCGGTCCGACAATACACATAAAAGTTCATTGATAAAAACGGCATGGACGGCATGGATAAAAACGGTAGGGGTCACCGGGTGGCCCCGCCCTCAGTTATTTAAGAACCATCAGAAGAGGAGAAGCGTCACACAGCGGGAGCCTCCCTCCATGCCATCATGGATGCGGAGCAGCCCGGAGAAGAAGATGAAGAGTAGAAGACGCCACGGAGGAAATGCCGGACGAGAACACCGGAGAAAGAACCAGAAGAACCAGAAGAAGAAGAAGTTGGAGGAAGAAACCAAAAGAAGATAGAAGAAAGATAGAAGAAAGAAGATAGAAGAATAAAGAAGCATTTAAATAAGGGAATTGTCAAAAACTGTCTCTTGTCATTTTTAACATTTTTGACAGTTTCTTGTGGAATGGTAGGGGTACATTTGTACCCCCTTACCATTTCACACAGGGGGGAGGGCCGGGATCTGGGGGTCCCCTTGTTAAAGGGGGCTTCCAAATTCCGATAAGCCCCCCGCCCGCAGACCCCCACAACCACCGGGCAAGGGTTGTGGGGATGAGGCCCTTGTCCCCATCAACATGGGGACAAACTGTTTTGGGGGCTACCCCAAAGCACCCTCCCAATGTTGAGGGCATGTGGCCTGGTACGGTTCAGGAGGGGGGGCGCTCTCTCATTCCCCCCTCTTTTCCTGCGGCCTGCCAGGTTGTGTGCTCGGATAAGGGTCTGGTATGGATTTTGGGGGGGACCCCACACCAATTTTTTTTATTTTGGCAGGGTTCCCCTTAAAATCCATATCAGACCTGTAGGGTCTGGTATAGATTGAGGGGGACCCAACGCCATTTTAAAAAAAAATTTTTGGCCGGGGTTCCCCTTAATATCCATACCAGACCTGAAGGGCCTGATATGGAATTTAGGGGGACCCCCCACGTTATTTATTTTTTTAAATTTTGGTTCAGGGTTCCCCTGTGGGGAATTCCCATGCCATTTTTATCAATGAACTTTTATGTGTATTGTCAGACCGGCAATTCATTAATAGCTGCGAGTAGTTTTAAATGACTTTTTTTCCTTTGAAATGTCATTTTGCTGTCAGACTGTTCTAAACACGGGAAACATGCGCCCCTTTACAGGCATACTATAGACACCCCCAGGTACGAAACTTAAAGGAATATTACACTTTTATTGTTTCACTTTAAGCATTATTAAAATCACTGCTCCCAAAAAAATGTCTGTTTTTAAAACCTTTTTGCATTGATCCATGTCCCCTGGGGCAGGACCCAGGTCCCCAAACACTTTTTATGACAATACCTTGCATATAAGCCTTTAAAATTAGCACTTTTGATTTCTCCCATAGACTTTTAAAGGGTGTTCTGCAGCTTTCGAATTTGCCATGAACACCCCAAATTGTTCGCTGTTTGGCGAACTGGCGAACAGGCGATGTTGAGTTTGACTCGAACTCGAAGCTCATCCCTATTGATTGCCACTCCGCAGTTAGGAAAGTCCCACCTCTGGGCAAAGTGGGATGCCACAGTCTGCCTTTCCTGTGGGGTTGAAGGAAACTGTGGAATCAAACAAGAAAAACAAAAATTAATACTTTTGCACATAACATTGCAAGCAGATTAGACACAGACATTCTTGGCCAACATCAGTATAACATTTATTTTAAGGGGTATTTAAAGACAAAAGTATAAGGTACACTTATCAGATTCCTCACCCCCTCTGATGGCCCATTGTAAAAATTTTAGAGGGGGAGATGTTTTGGACAGGTAACCCTCTCCACTTCATTGAGAGCTGAATGCATAAATAATGTGTGTTACCTTGGCCAGCCCCTCCTTACTTACACTATTGGCAGCCCACTGGACAGGTAAGAAGTGTCATGATCCAAAAATAGGAATACGCACTGTCCAAATTGAAGCACATTTTTACATTCTGCAATTACCTATCAAGATAATAGGAGAACAAAACGTTAAACAGTACCATTTGAAAGTATTCAGGCAGGCACTTGCACTACATGCTTTGGTGAATTCATCCATAATTATGACCACAAAAAAGAGGTAGGTATAGTGTGTATGGGTTTGGCAAAGTCAGCAGATAGAGGATTGGTATCAGCTGATTTAGCGGTTGGGGGGAGGGAGGGTTCCAAATGAGTTTGCCCCCCCCCCCAAAAAAAAGCCTCTTGCACTCTGCCTGAATTTAAGGACACAAATAACATTTGTAAACATTTTAGGGGGTGTTTAGGGTAAAACACTATGGAGCTGACAAATACATTGTTACGTGACTAGGCTAGGTGTGTATGGGCCCAGGATAGCATGCTGGGGAGGTTAGTGAAGGCAAATTTGCATGAAGGACAAAAAAGGAGCATTAAAAACTTACAGCATGCATGAGGACAAAGAGGACATTCACAGCATATTACTGTCATGGTAATTATGGAATGATGAAATAAATCCAATAGATTAGCAAACATTAAATACATAGAATGTGATGTTAAAGGAAAAAGCTTACCTTAGTATAGTCCTTCTGCAAGACCTGAATGATGGCAGAACAGGTCTCTGGAATAATGATCCCCAGAGCCTGGGGGGAGATGTCTGTCGAGAACTTGATGTCCTGCAGACTTCTCCCCGTCGCCAAGTAACACAAGGTGGTGACGAGCCTCTGTTTGGGAGTGATGGCTTTTCGCATGCACAAATATAATTTGTAATATAAGGGGACAGCAAAGCCAACAGACGGTGAAAAACGGGGTCCGTCATCAGGAGATAATTCCTGAAATCATTCCACCTGCAACAAAGGCATATGCGAGAATTGGTCACGCTGGAGCAACCAATTCTTTGTCCATGAACTCCTCCTCCCACTTTTTATGGACTGGATTTGGGTCAAAGTAAGAACCCCAACACCAAGCCCCTGTATAGCACGAACTCTATGATGAATACGTAACCGCAAATGGCTTCAAAACGGTCGGCTATTTAGAATGCACTGAAAATCATAAAGGCCTGAGAAGAGCAAGCTGAAAATCAGAAATGAGCGCACAAGAACGCACAGAGAAACAGATACGAACTGACTACACACACTGAAAAACAGATACGAACCCACAAGCACAAACTGAAGAGCAGTAACCAACTGAAAAGCACGAGGCTAAAAAGCACGAATCATCTTTCACCAAACTTCTACTAACACAAGATTAACAGAAGGAGCCCAAAGGGTGGCGCAGTGGCTATTGAACTTCTTTTTTATAGTCCCGTTGTACGTGTTGTACGTCAGCGCGTTCTTGGCGAACTGATGCACTCAGAATCTGGTCGATTGGTTTCTATGCAGTGCTGCAGCTGCACAGGTGTCAAATGACACAACACTCAGGTGTGAACGGGGCTAAGGCTTCATTCACACCAAGCGGATCCACTGCCATGGAGTCCGCCAGAGTCCTCCAGCTCAGCGGGAGATATCTCTGTTGATGTCCTCTGAGCCAGCGGATGACAGGTTCCTCTCTGCTCATTGAGCGGGGAGGGGCTTGTCGAATGGTGCTGTTTGCTATGGAGAGATTGGATGAAAATGGACAGCATGTCCGTTTTTATCAGATCTCACCTGATCCGATCCACCAGGGACGGATGTTAACATAGGGCCATCCGTCTGATTTTAGTGGATTGGACCGGGTCAGATGTCAGCAGACATGTCACTGCTGACATCAGTCGCTCCATAGACTAACTTTGAGAGCCCGTTCAGATCCGCCAACAAAACTGAACGGTCAGATGGTGTGAAAGGGGCCTTAGTTTTCTAACAACCTTTAAGTACAATATATATTACATTTTGAACTTGCAATGCAACTGGTCTGGATGTTGGTCCACGGATAAGACTGTGGATATTTTCTCTATATAGTTCTATCTACATTTAAACTAAACAATAATGTGATCAAAGGAGCAACATGTGTTCTTTGATTTAATTTGATTTAAAAACCACCCTGCAAAAGAAGATAGAGAATACTTACCTCACTGTCAGGTCTGACAACTGTCTTCCCTCTCTGAAAAAACTATAGACATGTGCATTCGTTTTCGTCCGAATGCATTTTCATCCGGATTTCTTTAGTTTTCGTGTTCATTTTAATGCGCAGAATCCAAAATCTGAAAGATCCGAAATAAAAAAATGCTTTATTTTCGTATCCATTATATTTTCGCATCGTTACGACAACAGTTAGATATAGATAGAAGGTTCAACATGACGGTGACAATAGCTATCTGTGTCTATCGAACCTGCGGTTGAATGTGTCTAACCTAACTCTATTAGTCCAAGATTATTTGACATAGAGAGAAAAGATTTGACATTAAAGAGACATGAAGATTCGACGAAGCAGCTAAAAACATACAATCGCCGCGAGTGGACATTTACGGTCAAATACTCCGCCATTGGCTATAGAAGAATTCTAATGTTGTTTGACTAGTAATAATAATTAATAATTATAATTACTACTAGTCAAACAACATTAGAATTCTACTATAGCTTGTGGGCAGAGCATTCGACCAGAAATGTACGATCACAGTACTGTACAGTTTAGCTGCTTCGTCAAATCTTCTTAGAACATCCAACAGACACCATAAGCCTTCAATACACACTTTCGACTTTAATTAATTCGGATTTTCAGACTAATGCATTTAACAAAACTAAATAAATACCAATTTCGGGAGTAACTAAATAAATGTATTTTTCGGACGAAACCGAAATTCTGAAATAAATTATTTCAGTGTGCACATGTCTAAAAAACTATAGTGCCTAAGAGATTTTCTGCATCTGACACACTTCCAGGTGTTGGTTACCTAGTCCCCTGCTGCATTGTGTGATACAATCTACTAGCCAATATGTCTCTACATAAAACTTTATGGCTTATATAGATTCAATCTGATGACCCAACATAGTTGTCATTCAGTGCTTCTTAAAAAATGTCCATGGATTTGTGAACACTACTTTCATTGCTATGTAGAAGCAGCATGGTATTTAGTAGAAACACTCATTTGACAACTTGATATTTGACAACCCCCTAAAGAGCCATTGGAAATTTGGGTCCTCCCAACTACTCTCAGTTATGACATTCCCTGTACCTGGACCCGGCAATCACCCATATGAATTTTATTTTATATCTTTATTTCCTTTTTAACAGCCTCATTGGAACTGTGAGGATTGGATGAAGGCAGCCTTGGAGGTCATTACATTTTTACCAAGGGCCATTGTTTTCTGTGAAGGACAATGAAGCATAGTGAATTGAGGAAACCTGGGACAAATTTACCAAGTGTAAAGTAAGTTGTGGTGAATCTACTGTATGTTCTGCTTAAACAATCAGCCATGTTCAGGGCAGTTTGAAAATGTACTTGCAAAGTAAAGCCTAGAAACTGAGCCAAATCATAAGATAATATATTGTCCTACAAGAAAACAGATTTGGCAGCACATAATGCATGGTCTTCCTCATTGTTGCTTAATCTAAATTACCAGAATATATTTCACTCAGAAAAACCCCTAATCATCCAAAGCCTTGTATGATTTGAATCAGTTACAGTATTGTAGTTAAATAGACACGACGGGAAAGAAAAAATAAACAGTAATAAATGTTTATAATACTAATAATTTATGAAGCTGCCAGTAAAGTCACAAAAGTATGAAAACAACATCAGCGATGCTTTCAGGTTATGCTTTTCTAGCTACAAAGAGGAATTCCAGGTAGGTAAATTTTTGATTGGTAACAAAATGTTAAAAGGACACTCTTTTGCTGTCAATGGACCTTCTGGAATTATAGCAATCATTGAGCTCTTTATGGTAGATAAAGAGGTGCCTAGTAAAATGTGTTTTAATTTTTCAAAGCTCACAGCCCTGCCCAAGCATCAGGACCTCTTTTTCCCAGCCTCATCTTCCATATCACATGCCTGCACTGAATAGTGTGTGAAGTGATGCCCCCTCTAATGTTATTGGAGGAATTTAAATGTAAAGCAAAAATGGAGCCTTTTAGGCATAAATTATACCTCTGAACTTTTGAAAATTGTAGTTCCTGAGAATGGGGGTAGAGTAGGGGGTGGGGTTGGTTCAGAGGCAATATTGACAATACACAATCAACAAATGGGCAATTATGCCAGTGTGAGAGTAGCAAACAGGCATTTGTGATCATGTGAATGTAACAAAAGGGCAATCAAGACAATATGTAGTCAATATAAAAATATATAAATCTTGCGAGCTACTCTAGAGAAACCTGAGACTGCAATCAGCGTCTGGTATAAAGTAACCTGAGGTTACAACCTAGCATCCGGTGTGGTATAACAATTCCTGTGAAACAAAGTGCAAATTCACAGCTGCTAAGCATTGATCACAATCCCATAATTTGTGAAAACATATATACACAAAAAAATAAATAAATGCAGCGCTGTGTGATACTGAACCTTACAAATGCGTAGATAGTGCCATAAACAATGAAAATCAATATTGCCAAAAAATGTAACTATGAACATAAAAAAATATTTTTTTTAACAAGCAAGCTCACAGTGAAAAAATGTAGTATTAATCCTTAGTATCAAGTGTCCACAAAAAGAGATATTTTTCTCACAATTTTCATCAATCCACAGAGACAAAAGTGCAAATTGGGGTATTATACATGTTACTGCCCAAAAGGTGACTTTAGTGTTGGTAATCCTGTTCAGAAGAGGGTGACTTCACACACGTGCTCCGCTCCCCCCCCAGACATGTATTTAGACATGTATTTGACAAACACCACCTATCCATTCATTTTGGGGACAAACACAACAAAAACCTGGAGGGGATGCAATTTTGGGGGATAGAGGCCCCTAAGCATCATTGGAGAGGATGCAATTATATTAGAGAAATCAGCAAGCGCAAGTCCTGGTGGATACACCAATTGGGGACTTTATCACTGGGTGGATTAAACAAACAATTTGAACTCCAGTGTTTTTTAAGCAATCGTTAGAATGAGATGATCTCTGGCTCTCTGATTAATGAGTTTATATGGTTGCACATAAATATATTTTTTTCAGAGATAGATTTTTATCCTTCCTTCTTTGTGCTATGGGTAATAGTTATGTCACTGGTCAACAGTCTGATTATTGATTCAATCTACCCTTTGGGGCGCATTTTAACAGTTTTGAAATTATATTCGTATATTCATATAAATTAGTTAGTGCTTTTGCCTTGCAGCCAGTGGGTCATGGGTTCAAGTCCCACCCAGGACACCTTGTGTATTATTTTAGAGGGATTATTACATGGGAGTTATTGATGCATTTAATTTCATTTATATTTGTTATTAGGTAACATGTGAAAGAGTATACTACAGTGGCTAAGTGGTTAGTGTTTCTGCCTTGCAGCCAGTGGATCATGGGTTCAAGTCCCACCCATGACACTATGTACATTATTTAGAGGGATTATTACATGGGGTTATTGATACGTTTTAACCACATGCCGAGCGGGACATAGCCGAAAGACGGCTACAGCGTGGTCGGCTTATTCCTCTGGACCCGGCGCATCACGGATCACGGTAAATGGCCGCTGATCGCGGAGCGATCACATGTAAACAAACCGACCTGATGTTATGACGCCGGTTCCTCCCTCCCCTTGGTGTACCGATCGGTGGAGGGGGGGGGTCGCATGGCAGCAGCGCTGTGGGCTGGATCTGTAGTGCGCACAGTGCTGCTCAGTGACAAATACAGTCACATCCATGCTCAGCCATCCCATCATACTCGGTGATACCCTGCAAAAGGCAGCCATACTCGGCCTCTGTATGTGGCCAGACTGTGGAAGTCTCACACATGTGGTATCACCGTACTCAAGAGGAGTAGGAGAATCTATTTTGGGGTGTCATTTTTGGTATGTACATGCTATGTGTTAGAAATATTGTATAAATGGACAACTTTGTGTTAAAAATAAATGTGTTTTAACCACTTCCCGCCCACCGTCATATGATGTCCTTGACTTTGTGCGGGGATATCTGAATGATGCCTGCAGCTACAGGCATCATTCAGATATCAGATTTATCAGCCGGCAATTCCCTACACCATAAGAATGATCATAGCGGCTTTTCCACTGCTTGATGGTTCTTATGGGAGACGAGAGGGGAAGACCCCCGCTTCCCGCCGCCCTCCGGTGCTTCTACCGACTCACCGATACGATCGAAGCCAGGATCGTTTTTTTTTATTTATTTCAGGATTCCCAGCCTAGAGGTGAGATGTGGGGTCTTATTGACCCCATATCTTACTGTAAAGAGGACCTGTCATGCCATAATGCTATTACAAGGGATTTTTACATTCCTTGTAAAAGGAATAAAAGTGATCAATTTTTTTTTTTTCTGGAAAAAAGTGTCAAACTAAAATAAATAAGGTAAAATGAACAATAAAAAGAAAAAAAAAATTAAAGCACCCCTGTCCGTGTGCTCGCATGCAGAAGCAAATGCACACGTAAGTCCCGCCCACATATGAAAACGATATTCAAACTACACATGTGAGGTATCGGTGCGAACGTTAGAGCAAGAGCAATAATTTTGGCCCTAGACCTCCTCTGTAACTCAAAACATGTAACCAATAAAAATTTTTAAAGCGTCGCCTATAGGGATTTTTAAGTAGCGAAGTTTTGCGCCATTCCACGAGCGTGTGCAATTTTGAAGGGTGACATGTTAGGTATCTGTTTACTCGGCGTAACTTCATCTTTCACATTATGCCAAAATATTGGGCCAACTCTACGGTTTTGGTTTTTTTAAAGCTCAAAAAGCATTCAAAAAATTGCTGCGCAAATACCGCACGAGATAAAAAGTTGCAATAACCGCCATTGTATTCTCTAGGTTCTTTGCTAAAAAAACATATATAATGTTTTGGGGTTCTATGTAATTTTCTAGCAAATAAATGATTATTTTTACATGTAGGAGAGAAATGTCAGAATTGGCCTGGGTGCTCCAGAACACCTGAAGGTGCTCCCTGCATGATGGGCCTCTGTATGTGGCCACGCTGTGTAAAAGTCTCACACATGCGGTATCGCCGTACTCGGGAGTAATAGCAGAATGTGCTTTGGAGTGTAATTTGTGGTATGCATATGCGGTGGGTGAGAAATAACCTGCTAATATGACAATTTTGTGAAAAAAAAAATCTTGATTTTGCAAAGAATTGTGGGAAAAAATGACAACTTCAAAAAACTCATCATACATCTTTCTAAATACCTTGGAATGTCTTCTTTCCAAAAAGGGGTCATTTGGGGGGTATTTGTACTTTTCTGGCATGTTAGGGTCTCAAGAATATAGATAGGCCTTCAGTACTTCAGGTGTGATCAATTTTCAGATATTGACATCATAGCTTTTGGACTCTATAACTTTCACAAAGACCAAATAATATACACCAATTTGTACTTATTTTTACCAAAGATATGTAGCAGTATAAATTGTGGGCAAAATTTACGAAGAAAAATTACTAATTTGCTAAATTTTATAACAGAAACAAAGAAAATTTCATTTTTTTTACAGAATTTTCAGTTTTTTTCTTTTATAGAGCAAAAAATTAAAAACCCAACGGTGATTAAATACCACCAAAAGAAAGCTCTATTTGTGTGAAAAAAAGGACAAAAATTTCATATGGGTACAGTTTTGTATGACTGAGTAATTGTCATTCAAAGCGTGAGAGCACCTGAAAGCTGAAAATTGGTCTGGTTAGGAAGGGGGTTTAAGTGCCCGGTGGTCAAGTGGTTAATTTCAATTATATTTGTTATTAGAGGAATTATAAACAGGCTCTTATTGTAATTACTAGTTGTTGAATGGGGAATATATTATATGTATTGTATTTATTTATTTCTCCCCAGGTGGCTTCCTTCTTGTGTGTCCTCCCCGTCCTGTAGTTTTCCATATTTTTTGTAATTGTTACAGGCGTTTTTTATCTATATGGCCACGGATGTGTTTTATCATTCAGGTAGAACCACAATAAAATGGTGCCTATGGTGATGACTTGCGGCTTCATTAATATGGCCGCGGTTGTGGTTATCATTTAAATACACCCACAACAAAATGGCGCATATCGTGGCTACACTTCAATGGCCGCCGGCATAGTATATATTCTAGTAATCTCCACCATCCAATCAGATCCCCTTGAGGAAGACATGTGATTAGCCCTGTGTCGTCACATGTAGGGAAGGGGCCAGGACAGCGGAGGAGCTCAGATACATGCTTGTTTGTACAAACTGCTGACACATACAAGTTTGGAGAGGAATCCTATGCTTAATGCTTCTATAGTTTGATGCGCTAGAAGCACCTCAAATGTGTGAGTACCCTGATGTTATGTTTTCTAAATACATTTTTAAACTAGTGATAATGCACTATCCAGCCTCTTTCTGGTTTTAAATTGAGGACAACTTATCTGGATTTTCCTGTGGGATTCTGCTAAGCCAGTTTCACTTAGAGCCAAGGAGTGGTTCAACTGCTTATGTGTGTGGTCACACTGTTGGAGGTGAACGCATTCACACGGGGGGGAGGGGGGGAAGCACGTGTGTGAAGTCACCCTCTTCTGATCAGGATTACCATCACTAAAGTCACCTTTTGGACAGTAACACGTATAATACCCCCATTTGCACTTTTGTCTCTGTGGATTGATGAAAATTGTGAGAAAAAATCTTTTTATTGGATGCTTGATACTAAGCATTGAATACTAAAAATTTTTTCACTGTGAGCTTGCTTGTTATATAAATATTTTGTTATGTTCATAGTTACAATTTTTAGCAATATTGATTTCATTGTTTATGGCACTATCTATGCATTTGATCACTGCTTAGCAGCGGTGAATTTGCACTTTGTTTCACAGGAATTGTTATACCACATCTGATGCTAGATTGTAACCTTAGGTTACTTTATACCTGATGCTGATTACAGTCTCAGGTAAGCTCACAAGATTTATATATTTTTATATTGTTTACCTATTTTCTCATTACTTGCTGGTAGCTACCGTGGATTTGTTTGAATTTTATGACAACAGAGAATTGGATTTGGAAGATCTATTTTCTGAGAATGCAAACAAGGATAATGACATTGTACACCTATTTAGGAAATTATTATGGATTATGGACAAAAAGAGAAATATATGGTGGGATATGTCAACTATGGAAAAATATTTAAAGGATAACATGGTCCCAAGGAAATTAAGATGGGATATTCCCATTAATGATGGTATAATGGGCGTGGATGATGTTGAGGAATGGAATACAGTGGAACCTCGGTTTGCGAGTAACGTGGTTAACGAGCGTTTCGCAAAACGAGCACTGTACTTTTAAAAGTCGTAACTCGGTTTGCGAGTGTTGACTCGCAAAACGAGCATGATTCAGGCCAAAAGAGGTGTGCAGTACCGCTTTTGGCCTGAGGTGGGGGGGCGCCGGAGCCGAGCCGAACGTCGACGATCGGCGCCGTTCAGAAATGCACGGAAAGGCCCGAGCACACTTCGGCTAACCTTGGCAAATCTCGGGTAGGAAGTCTTTCAGAGGTTTGTCGAGGTCAGCCGAAGTGTGCTCGGGCCTTTTCGGCCATTTCCGAGGCTCTCCGGCGCCCCCCGCCTCTGGCCGCATGTGGTATTGCATGCCATTGAAGTCAATGCGGAACAAATTATTTTTCTTCAATGGGAAAACTCGCTTTAATATGCGAGTACTTTGGATTGCGAGCATACTCCTGGAATGGATTATGCTCGTAAACCGGGGTTCCACTGTACATTTTTTAATGGTAAAAGAAAGGAGGTAATGGAATTTTTAATGAAGAGAAAAATGAGATCGATAGAGGCACAAATAAAAGAAATAAGATATAAGATTGAGCCAATGAAGGAATCGGCTGAATATATTAAACGCATGGGGGAACTCCATAAGGGTGTGCAAAAGAAAGACTTGGAGTATAAAAATATAAAGAAAAAGAAATATCTTCGCGATTTGAATGACTATCAGAAAAAGCAAGTATTTAAACGGCAGGCTAATTTGACTGCCAACAATAGTACCATGTCCCATGCTTCTCCTGATAGAGGTGGACAGAACATAGGGGATAGGAATGTGGAATTTAAAACCCCGAATGAACGAACATCACAACAGCAGGTTAATTCCCATTATGGGTCGGCCCCTTATGGTAATCACCACAATGGCAGGAGACCCCCTTTTCAGCAGGGGTATGCTCCTATTAGGGGCCCCTACAATAAGCCACCAAGGAAATAATTACCAAGTGAGAGGGAATCCCCATGGGGGTGTTCCCTATTACAGGGGTCAACAACAGGGGGGTCAGTATCAACAAGGTTATCCGAAGAGAACCCCTCCAATGGATGGACCCCCTCCTTTTAGGGGCCCCCGCATGGTGATTATCATCCCTATGGAGGACCCCCAGCAGAAGTCCTAAAGGACAAAATGCGTAGGGTTCGTTTGTTTTACCCTAACCATCACCTACTGCCCTATTCAGTTCATTTGTGAGCCTAGTTTTTACCACCCAATTTATTTGTTGGATTAAAAAAAAAAAACTTTTTTACCAATAAATTGTTTCAAATGCTTCAAACGGATTTACACCATGTGGAAGTTTTTCTTTTATTCCTTGCCCTCTCATGTGGATGGTCGATTTTGAGGTGGTGTCTGGTGGTCGATTTAAGCTGGTTCGAGAGGACATCTGGGTCCGGTCCAACTCCCTCAGTGACATACCAGTTGGTGACTCTCTTTGCTCCTTGAAGCCAAGTCTATCGGCAGGATCCAAATCCGAACAACTCGATCGTTTGACCTACTATACTGGTATACAGTACAAGCCTTTTTGACTCACCGACAACGGCCTATGAGCCACCAATTCTGGTAAGGGCATTTTATGTCTATTTGTCAGAGATGATACGGTTGTGCTGAAAGAAGAGCCTACCCCTTACGCTTAGATGTTCCTGATTGTCTCGTTTTAACACACGTGAAGACCGGGAGCACCTATAGCGACACCTAGACACCGAGATCATCTTATCGTGTAGTGACGGACAGTGCTAGTATACATATCTATCTGTGTGATACACTTATGATGTGTGATAATGATATCAATCTGCTAGACACATACTGTTAAGCTCACCTTTATTATATTGAGGTGCTTTTTATTTTACATACCTATCTGTCTGATACACTTGTGTTGTGTGATGATGCAATCAATCTGTGAGACATACCTGTATATTGTATAGCCCACCCTCATCATATTGAGGTGTTTTTTTTTTTTCACATCCGGATTAGATTTCTAATTTTGACTATTCCTACCACAATATATTTATTACATTACGAATGAATATTATGAAATACATGTAGTTTTATTCTACTTTCAACACCCCACACATTTACTTTTTCATCTAGGTATCCACCTATTTCTTTTTGTCTCTGGGGAGAAACCTCTGTGTACATATCTCTTGGGAATACCTTGGGTTTTTGGGTAATATACCCCTTTTCGTATTTTTTCACATTCATTATCACCATTTTTTGTGTTTTGTGATGTGTTCACCAACACCTTTCTAGCGCCACACTTTGCCGTTTCATATATTCACAATAGTCAGATTGTTGTGTTGGCTGCTTCATTTTTTTCCCCCCTCTTTTTCAATTAGAGTTGGCGCAGCATTTTCCAAAATATATATGAGAAAATGTAGAAGATATCTCTAATTAATTTAAAGGCGATCTTCCAAAATTAGGAAAACTGCTAGATGTCCCAGGGTGCAGATAATGTATGATACAGAAATCGACTAGAGTTAAATGAGTGAATAAATACAATAAGTTCCAACTTAATGAAGGTGCAAACAAAGGTGCGTGACATAAATAAATCTCCTATGTCCAATATAGAAAAAAAGGGGGTGACCGTAATCAAGGTATTCACACTTTTTCTGGTACTTACCATCACGTTTGTGTTTTTGATCAGTGGTTTTATAAAAGTAGTATATACGCTGCTATATATTTTTTAGCTGACCCTTACAGTATGGTGATTAGGGTCACCCCACTTATGCTTGTTTACTCCACGGTGTGCTTATTGGACATAATCTGGGAGGGGAGGAACTTGTATGTCCATTCGCCTATATCAGCTGTCATGTGTGTTAAGATGGCACCGCTTTTGTGAACGTCCAATGAGGAAACGCGTAAGGCGGGGCTACGCTTTCACGTCATACCTAACACAGAAGTAGGGAGCTTGGGACGCAGGTGAAGCGCACGCCGCGGACCAGCTCTTCCTACGTGTCACACAGTGTAGTCTGTTCAGCTTCTCCACGTTTGTTAGTGGGGAAGCTTTTTTAATTTATTTTAATAAAGCATTTTATTACTACACCATGGGAGCTCTTCTTTCCTTTATATGAGGACTGAAAAGTGGAGTGACCGCTTGGCAGGTTCTGACTGAAGCATTCACCCCTGAACGTATGGAGACAGCTAAGGGAGCTTGATCGGGTGGAGCCAGCTGCGGGAGACTGACAGACCCATAGACGGGACACTGAGAGAGTGGAGGAGGAGTTCCATCTACAGTTACCCACACATGCCCATTACCCCTGCAGGGGTTCCTTCTTTTGGTGAGTGGGAACCTGATGGGGGGAGCACTACCAGTCACCAGTTTTGCTGAGCACTGAAGTCACCTGAAGAACTACAATTGGATATATTTTTTTACACTATTTTTTTTTGCACTATATTTTTTTGCACTGTATTTTTTCATACTGTGGGACTTGTCTTTTGGACTTTATATTTCTATTTTTAGTTTATGCTTATGGGTTTATTTCCACGGACTCTATCTTAGGGTTGGATTAATGTAGTTTTTATTGTAATTTACTTGTATACCCATTTGACTTATGGTATACACTTTTATATATATCTGGTTGGTACTGTATGTGTATGTTTAAGTCTGGTTGATCACGTACAGCACCTTCTTCACATGTGGTTTATATAAATATTTGCTTTATCATACCTGTGCGAGGATACGGCTATATTTATCCCTGCAGGGTACACTCACACATACCCATCACTGGGATAGCACATTACATTTGTAGTCGTACATTATAGGTACTTCCTCGTTATACAATCATACACACTTTATACATTTTTCATCTCTGACATATACCCTCCTGGTTACTCACCTTTTCTTAGGGTAGCGCCAACCACCCCATTTCCATATCTTTACTTATATTAAGTTCCCTTGGGAACTCATAGGGGGTCTGCAAC
Source organism: Lithobates clamitans (assembly GCA_037952925.1). Classification (NCBI taxonomy): domain Eukaryota; kingdom Metazoa; phylum Chordata; class Amphibia; order Anura; family Ranidae; genus Lithobates; species Lithobates clamitans. The sequence continues at coordinate 87,147 of JBBGZY010001511.1, forward strand.
CCGTATTGTCCTGAGCGCGGAGCCTACCATTTATTTACATATAGTTTTAAGGTTTACGAGGGAAGAGATTAGGAACGACTCGAACATCGCATGTTACCAACGACATGGGCTGTTTGCGCCAAATTCGAGTGGCGCGTCACTGCCCATAATTCACTGCGGTATCGCAGTGCATTGCTGGCTGATGATTGGCCAAGCATGCACTATGACCCGCATGCTTGGCCAATCACAGCACTGTCTGTACAGAGAGCCATAATTGGCTAAAGCCAGGGTGGCTTTTGCCAATTATGGCTCAGGGGGTTTAGTACACACCCCACACTATATAAGGCCGCCTGCACATCGACTCTGTGTAGCGTTGAGAGAGAGAGAGAGACAGTGTCATTTGATTTAAGTTAGATAGAGTAGGCAGGCGAGACAATTAGCTGCACTTACAGTACAATGTATTGTGTATATATATATACATCCTAGGTGTTGTGTGTGTGTGTGTGTGTGTGTGTGTGTGTGTGTGTGTATGTATATATATATATATATATATATATATATATATATATATATATATATATATATATATATACACACACTGTATTCAGTTTAGCTAGATCCGTTCCTGTTATTCTCTTCCTACTGACAGGCAGGCAGGTGTTTTTACAGTATTTACAGCTACCTGAAGAAAATTGCTGGTGTTCTTCTGGTCCTATTAGTCCTATTAGCTACAGTATTTCCAGTTAGTGCGTCCTCTGCACAGTGTGCACCTAAAGCTACCTGAAGAAAATTGGTGGTGTTCTTCTGATCCTATTAGTACTGCAGGCAGCTGTAGTATTTACAAGTTAGTGTAGTGTGTGTCCTCTACACAGTGTGCACCTAAAGCTACCTGAAGAAAATTGGTGGTGTTCGTCTGATCCTATTAGTACCACAGGCAGCTGCAGTATTTACAGGTTAGTGTAGTGCGTCCTCTGCACAGTGTGCACCTAAAGCTACCTGAAGAAAATTGGTGGTGTTCTTCTGATCCTATTAGAACCGCTTGCAACTGCAGTATTTACAAGTTAGTGTAGTGTGTCCTCTGCACAGTGTGCACCTAAAGCTACCTGAAGACAATTGCTGTTGTTCTGCTTCTATTAATACCACAGGCAGGCAGCTACAGTATTTACAGTTAGCGTACTGTGTCCTCTGCACAGTGTGCACCTAAAGCTACCTGAATAAAATTGGTGTTTTTTTTTCTGATCCTATTAATACTGCCGGCAGCTACAGTATTTGCAGTTAGTGTACTGCGTCCTCTGCACAGTGTGCACCTAAAGCTACCGGAACACAATTGCTGTTGTTCTGCTCCTATTAATACCACAGGCAGGCAGCTACAGTATTTACAGTTAGTGCACTGCATCCTCTGCACAGTGTGCACCTAAAGCTACCTGACAAAAATTGGTGGTGTTCTTCTGATCCTATTAATACCACAGGCAGCTGCAGTATTTACAAGTTAGTGTAGTGCGTTGTCTGCACAGTGTGCACCTAAAGCTACCTGAAGAAATTTGCTGCTGTTCTGCTTCTATTAATACCACAGGCAGCAGCTACTGTATTTACAGTTTGTGTACTGCGTCCTCTGCACAGTGTGCACCTAAAACTACCTGAATAAAATTGGTGGTGTTCTTCTGATCTTAATAATCCCACAGGCAGGCAGCTACTGTATTTACAGTTAGTGTACTGCGTCCTCTGCACAGTGTGCACCTAAAGCTACCTGAACACAATGGATGTTGTTCTGCTCCTATTAATACCGCAGGCAGCTACAGTATTTACAGTTAGTGTACTGCGTCCTCTGCACAGTGTGCACCTAAAGCTACCGGAACACAATTGCTGTTGTTATGCTACTATTAATACCACAGGCAGGCAGCTACAGTATTTACAGTTAGTGTACTGTGTCCTCTGCACAGTGTGCACCTAAAACTACCTGAATAAAATTGGTGGTGTTCTTCTGCTCCTATTAATCCCAGAGGCAGGCAGCTACAGTATTTGCAGTTAGTGTACTGCATCCTCTGCACAGTGTGCACCTAAAGCTACCTGAACACAATTGCTGTTGGTCGGCTCCTATTAATACCAAAAGCAGGCAGCTACAGTATTTACAGTTAGCTACCTGAAGAAAATTGGTGGTGTTCTTCTGATTCTATTAGTACCGCAGGCAGCTGCAGTATTTACATGTTAGTGTAGTGCGTCCTCCGCACAGTGTGCACCTAAAGCTACCTGAAGAAAATTGGTGGTGTTCTTCTGATCCTATTAGTACTGCAGGCAGCTTCAGTATTTGCATGTTAGTGTAGTGCGTCCTCCGCACAGTGTGCACCTAAAGCTACCTGAAGAAAATTTGTGGTGTTCCTCTGATCCTATTAGAACCACTGGCAACGGCAGTATTTACAAGTTAGTGTAGTGAATCCTCTGCACAGTGTGCACCTAAAGCTACCTTAAGAAAATTGGTGGTGTTCTTCTGATCCTATTAATACCACAGGCAGGCAGCTACAGTATTTACAGTTAGTGTACTGTGTCCTCTGCACAGTGTGCACCTAAATCTACCTGAAGAAAATTGGTGGTGTTCTTCTGTCCCTTTTAATCCCACAGGCAGCAGCTACTGTATTTACAGTTGGTGTACTGCGTCCTCTGCACAGTGTGCACCTAAAGCTACCTGAACACAATGGCTGTTGTTCTGCTCCTATTAATACCACAGGCAGGCAACTACAGTATTTACAGTTAGTGTACTCTGTCCTCTGCACAGTGAGCACCTAAAGCTACCTGAATAAAATTTGTGCTGTTGTTCTGCTCCTTTTAATACCACAGGCAGGCAGCTACAGTATTTAGAGTTAGTGTACTGCGTCCTGTGCACAGTGTGCACCTAAAGCTTCCTGAATAAAATTGGGGGTGTTCTTCTGATCCTATTAATACCACAGGAAGGCAGCTACAGTATTTATAGTTAGTGTACTGCGTCCTCTGCACAGTGTGCACCTAAAGCTACCTGAAGAAAATTGGTGGTGTTCGTCTGATCCTATTAGTACTGCAGGCAGCTGCAGTATTTACAGGTTAGTGTAGTGTGTCCTCTGCACAGTGTGCACCTAAAGCTACCTGAAGAAAATTGGTGGTGTTCTTCTGATCCTATTAGAACCGCTTGCAACTGCAGTATTTACAAGTTAGTGTAGTGTGTCCTCTGCACCTGAAGACAATTGCTGTTGTTCTGCTTCTATTAATACCACAGGCAGGCAGCTACAGTATTTACAGTTAGCGTACTGTGTCCTCTGCACAGTGTGAACCTAAAGCTACCTGAATACAATTGCTGTAGTTCTGCTACTATTAATACCACAGGCAGGCAGCTACAGTATTTACAGTTAGTGTACTGTGTCCTCTGCACAGTGTGCACCTAAAGCTACCTGAATAAAATTGGTGTTTTTTTTTCTGATCCTATTAATACTGCCGGCAGCTACAGTATTTGCAGTTAGTGTACTGCGTCCTCTGCACAGTGTGCACCTAAAGCTACCGGAACACAATTGCTGTTGTTCTGCTCCTACTAATACCACAGGCAGGCAGCTACAGTATTTACAGTTAGTGTACTGCGTCCTCTGCACAGTGTGCACCTAAAGCTACCTGAAGAAAATTGGTGGTGTTCTTCAGAACCTATTACCCTGTTTCCCCCGAAAATAAGACCTAGTGTGATTGTCGGTGATGGCTGCAATATAAGCCCTACCCCCCAAATAAGCCCTAATCTGTTTCCCCGAAAATAAGCCCTACCCTGAAAATAAGACCTACAAGGACTTTAACTAGGGCTTATTTGGGGGTAGGGCTTATATTGCAGCCATCACCGACAATCACGCTAGGTCTGATTTTCGGGGAAACAGGGTAGTACCGCAGGCAGCTGCAGTATTTACAAGTTAGTGTAGTGCATCCTCTACACAGTGTGCACCTAAAGCTACCTGAAGAAAATTGGTGGTGTTCTTCTGATCCTATTATTACTGCTGGCAGCTGCAGTATTTACAAGTTAGTGTAGTGCGTCCTCTGCACAGTGTGCACCTAAAGCTACCTGAAGAAAATTGGTGGTGTTCTTCTGATCCTATTAGTACCGCAGGCAGCTGCAGTATTTACAAGTTAGTGTAGTGTGTCCTCTGCACAGTGTGCACCTAAAGCAACCTGAAGACAATTGCTGTTGTTCTGCTTCTATTAATACCACAGGCAGCCAGCTACAGTATTTACAAGTTAGTGTACTGCATCCTCTGCACAATGTGCACCTAAAGCTACCTGAATAAAATTGGTGGTGTTCTTCTGATCCTATTAATACCACAGGCAGGCAGCTACAGTATTTACAGTTAGTGTACTGTGTCCTCTGCACAGTGAGCACCGAAAGCTACCTGAAGACAATTGCTGGTGTTCTCATACTAATAATACTACAGGCAGGCAGTTGATTCTGCTAGCTGCAGTATCAGTATATATATACATCCCAGCTTTGTGCAGCTACATCTCACTGCAGGCCATTGGTATGTCTGGAAGGACAACAAGGAGAGGCAGACAGTAACAAGCCAATAAAAGAGGGCAAGCAGGCTCTGTGTCTAGAGGCAACAGTGCTGGTCATGGACACGTTGCATCCTCATCAGCACGTGGCCGTGGGACACGCCTGTCCTTTTTTCGGCACATGGCCGCGTTGAGCCGCAACATGCGGAAGACTTGGTCGAGTGGATGACCAAGCCGTCCACATCCTCCTCATCCTCTCTCATCCAGGCTCAGGATACTTTGTCTCGCAAAGCAGCTGCCAACGCAGCCTCTTCCCTCAGCTCAATGGCATCAGTCACCCCTTCCTTAGCCCCACCATGTCCTCCTGAGGAGTCCCCCGAATTGTTTGACCACAGTGTTGGGTACATGCTCCAGGAGGATGCCTAGCGTTTTGAAGGCTCCAGTGATGGTACCCAGCTAGAGGAAAGCAGTAATGTAAGCCCAGAGAGAGGGGGTGCCCAAGAAGGACAGCAATCTGGCAGTCATGTTCCCCCAGCTGCAGCATACTGCCAGGTTTGCTCCAGTGATGAGGAGGGAGGGGATGATGAGGTCACTGACTCCATGTGGGTGACTGATAGAAGAGAGGAGGAGGAGGAAGCACATTATTAAACAAGGCAGGATGCCCTCCAGGGGACAGCTTAAGGGCAGCACACCGACTGCATCACACCGCAGAGCTCCGCATGTGCAGGGTGCTGCTGTCTCTGCGCGTTATTCCAAAAGTTCTTTGGTGTGGGCCTTTTTTGAGACGAGTGCATCAGATCCCACTGCTGCTATTTGCAAAATATGTCTCAAGCGTATCTCGTGTGGCCAAAACATCTCCCGCTTGGGCACCACATGCTTGACCAGACATATGTTGACCTGCCATGCAGTTTGTTGGCAAGTATACCTAAAAGACCCACACAAAAGAACAAAGAGGACCTCTCTTTGCTCCTCATCAGCTGGGATCTCCAAACCCACTATACCTTCCGTCCTCTCTGAGACCTGCACTGAGAAGGTTAGAATTAGGTGTGTCACAGCCAAGTACTTGGGGGCAATCTGCTATCGGTACACCGATGTCAGATTGTACCAGGCAAATTTCCCTGCCCCAACTGCTGCACCGCCGAAAGAAGTTCGCTCCCAGCCATCCACATGCCCAGCGGTTGAATGCTAGCTTGGCTAAATTGCTAGCACTTCAACTGCTGCCTTTTCAGTTGGTAGACTCTGCCCCTTTCCGTGAGTTTGTAAAATATGCGGTTCCTCAGTGGCAGGTCCCCAAACGCCTCTTTTTCTCACGGAAGGCGATTCCGGCTCTCTACCGGCATGTGGAAGTTAATGTCTTGGCCTCGCTGGACAGAGCGGTCAGTGTTAGAATATTATTCCAAATTCATAATTCGGCACTTATAGGTGTAATATTATATTCATGGCAAGTTTGCAAAACATATTTGGTTTTATGATTAATCATGATAAATAGAGTATGTGTGAATGACCTTGATCAATAGATTTGACATGATTCTTCACCTAAAGCTGAGCATTGCTGGATTTTTCTGGTGTAGCCAATTTGAGTATGACATATAAGGTATCTTGGTATAGAATGTCATGAGAAGACAAAAATAGACACGTGTCCATGTAGCTAAAGGAATATGCATTGTGGATTATATCCTGTTAAGTTAAGTTAGTTTGAAGTTCCAGTCATATTAATAAGTATTAGTATATAGTAACTTAATGTAAAGTTGATAATATGTGTTCATATTATATAGATGTTTGGTTATATGACATTACATGATCAGCATATTACTTCAAGTATGGAGTGTTACATGTGGGCTTGTCAATCGTATGCCATATATGACTCTGAGTTAGAATCTTTTCTTGTATAGCATATTGCTGAAGCTAGCAGAAATGAATATGTGCCATACAAGGTTCTAAGTTGGTGTGAGGTTATGACGTTCACACGTTCACATGTAACATATAAAGCCAATGCTTCCACACTGATAGACACACAGACAGACACACAGACACACACACACACAGTCACTAGGATAGATGATACTGACATGTTCACAAGATACTTTGATAAGTTGGGACAGCTGTCAATTCTGCCAGAAGTCAAAGAACGTCATTTCCTGTTTCTTCTTGGACGACACACAAGACAGCATGGAGACAGACAGCAGCCATGAAGCACACATGCTTTCATAAGCTTATTACAGCTTTATAACGTTTTATTCTATTTCATATATTTTTACCTACATTGAACTGAACTATTATATTTTACATTGTATTTATGATGCCAATTGTGTGACAATAAACTCACACTTTGTTTTAAGTCAGTTTGACTATCAATGTTATTCATCCAGAAGCGCCTCTGAGATACAAGAATATTTAGATATTAATAATATTCTTCATTTTGGCGAGCCAGAAACTGCCGTCATATCTCTATTTTTACGGAAATCTCGATCCTTGCTGAGGGGGGAGAGATTAGCGCAGTTTTGCGAATATTCAAGTCTCAAGAAAAAAGACGGTTCAGAACCTATCAGTCAAGAGGCGTTTGTGTTGCGTCAGATGTGGACAACAGTCCAGTAACAGACGGTTGAAGACGAGAAATTCTTCTAAATACGGTGAGTAAAAGTTATGGAATTTATTAATGAAATAGTGAGAGAAAGCAAGCTAGAGTTTAAAGATGTGTCTTTATATCCAAATGACAGTCACTTGTGGAGATATATGTACAATTAATGCTTAAATGCCAATACACAGATTGATAAATCCAGGTTCACTGTACATAAATTACGTAAGAAAATAAATAATGTATTAAAATTAGTGAGAATATTTAACAAAATGATTATTAATGTTGATTTACCTGCTAAAAATGTGTGTACATTACAGCAGATAGAATGTAACACTGTACAGAACACAGGGAAACATGAAAATGTGTCCCAAGATTCTCTTAATTGTCCAAACTGTGAGATTTTTTGTAATTATATAGAGAATCTTGAGGAACAAATTGACTCCAAAACAAATCTTTTGGAAAAACTTCAGAATGACAGTAGATTGACACAGATTGCTGTAATAACTACAGATGATAAAAAGACTGAATCTAAATGTAAGCAACAATCCTCTTATATTCCGGAAAGTTCGGATATGGAGAATGTTGATGCTACTGATGAAAAAGAAATGAAACATAAAAACTTATTATGTCGAACTGCAAAACTAAAGTTGCAAATACATGACCAACTTATGAAAGTTTTAAAAGATTTTCCTATTTATGACACTGAGGCAACTGTATTTTTCAATTGGGATTTATTCGAAATGTTTGCGGATCGTTTTAATCTGTCAAATGATCAACGCAATTACATATTTCAGTTGTGGGTTCCTGTTAATTTCGCTAAACGAATTAACACACCTGTTATTGATGACGAAGGTCAGGAAAAACAAAATGACGCGACAGATAGACTGCGACAATTATTGCTATGTATGACCGGTGAGAAAATACCGACCATAGAAATGTTAGATCTTTTACAGACTACTGCAGAAGAAAATCCAATTGACTTTAAAGTAAAATTTTGCAAGGTTTATGAAATGATATTTGGAGTAGATGATGACAATGACCCAGGTTTAAAAATAGCTTTCATAAAAAAAATTTAAATACCTTGACCCAACTTCAGTAGCTATAGCACAGGAACGTCAAAATTTAAACGATATAGTCAGTTTCATTGATAAAATTAGGAGACAATTGAATCAAAGCCACCTCACACACGAGATAGCTATAATTCAATGTGACGAAAATAGTCAGGCTGCAGACATGTCAGAAACGACAGGTCTTAGCAGGAATGACAAGGACAGGTGCAGACAAGTGAGGCAAGGAGACCCTATCATGTGTCTTTACTGTCATAGGTCTGGTCATATGAGAAAACATTGCTGTAAATTTAAGAGAAACTCACAAATAAAAACTAAAGATATGGAGAATGAAAAATCAGCTTTTGTACAACCTGTTTTTTCACGTCAAGATAAAATTTTGACTGAATTGCCTTATGCCACTGAAGTCAAACAGATCAGTAATTTGACTGTAAACAGCAGTTCAGACAACACTGTCACTGAAAGAGAGGGTTTATTGCCATTTCCAAAAATAGAATCACACCGGGATTCAATTTCTCTGCCATTACAATATGTAGCACCAATTATTTTGGATGAGAATGGTAGGCTATATATACAATGTTTGCTGAATGGTAAAAATATTAATTGTCTCATTGACAGTGGATCTGAGATTAGCCTTACCAAAGAAAACATACCTGTGAAACCAAATTCTCCTATGTGTAATATAGTGGGTTTTAATAATACAGGTAATTCCACTGCTAGACAGGTATCTAATGTAACATTTGAAGTACCTGGATTAGTAAAAACTAACATTAACATTTGGGTATGTCACAAAGCAGAGAATATTACTTGGTATTGATGTAATCAATGAACAAAAATGGGTGATCGATTTGGCTAATAAAAGTATTTGGAAAGATCCATCTAGGCCCAAATCAGCGCTTATTGATCCCTCTGTATACAGTAAAGTTGGTTCCATTACCAATATGTCTACAGAACAAAAATGGCCTGATGTTGATGGTAATTGTGCTTTAAAGGAAGTGGTACAAAGTTTTCCAAGTTTGTGGTCAAAGTTCAAAAATGACATTGGAACTTTGAAAAATACTGAATTGAATATTGAGGGAAAAGATCCAGAACCCCTTAATCAGTATGAGTTACCACTAGAATCAATTGGTCCATTTTCTGCCATTATTCAAGAGTTTGTACAACTTGGAATTGTAAAGAAAGCTAAATCAGTGGTAAATAACTGTATTTGGCCTATAAAAAAATACTGATAATTCATATTCTTTATCAGTTGACTTAAGGACATTGAATAAACGTATCACAAATAACCCAGTTCTTCCTGATAAATCTAACTTAAAGTTAAATTTAAACGCTGAGGACAAAGTGTTCTCTGTATTAAAAATTATGAATAGCCATTTTTCCCTTCCTTTAACTACTAGCAGCCAGTACAAACTTGCATTCACATTCAGAAAAGAGACTTATACGTTCACTCGATTAATACCTGGCCTAGGTATTGGTGATGGTATAGTTCATGAATCTATAGCAAAAATACTTTCAAAATTTTCTAGGCCAGACTGCATTTGTCAGCATGTGGATACGATTTTGCTGAGTACTCAGAATATCGATGAACATATGGCTCTTTTGTCTGAGTTGTTTATGATGTTACAAGCTGAAGGTTTAAAATTAAACACGAAAAAAGTTCAGCTGATGAAAAGTCAAGTGAAATACCTTCACATGCAAATTAGTCAAGGAAAGAGACAATTGTTGCAAGAAACAGTTAGAGAGATCATTGCAATCCCAACTCCAACAACTCATAAGGCATTGCGTCAATTTTTGCATAAAATAAATCTTTGCAAAGAGTTTTTACACTGTTTCGCAGAAAAAGTTAATCCACTATATAATCTTTTGAGAAATAAAGGTAATATAGTAGACCAATGGGGTCCAAATCAGAAAAATGCTTTTGAAATGTTGAAAAAAGATTTGCAGAATCCTCCAGCATTAAGTACAATAGTGGTTTGTTCTGAAGCATCTTTTGTTTTGAAAACTCATGTATCTGAGAATGCCATCTCAGTAACGTTGTCTCAATTACAAGAAAGTAAGGAGAAAATAATTGCCTATTTCTCCAGAGTTTTATCATTTTTGGAAAAAACTTTTGAGTCAGGTGTAAAGCAACTGCTAAGTGTTTACTATGCAATTAAAGCTACAGAGAGCATAGTGAAATCAAACAAAATCATTGTACAGACACCTGACTGCTCGATAAAAGGTATTTTTGAGGAAGATAATTTTAAAGAATGTCGTAAAACATATCCTTTATGGTTCAGAGCTTTATCATCCAAACACATTCAGATAGATGTAAAAGGAAGACATCTTCAGGAATGTACACCAGCACATGTTTATACAGCTGTATCTGAGAAGTCTTTATCTCAGGTTTCCAGCATAAGAACAGAGAAGGACATAGAGCCAGTATTTGTTACTGCAGAACAGTCTAACACTAGAATAAGAGCTTCAACACAGAATACAGTTACGCACATTTCTAATCTTTTAGAGATGAGAACAAAGGCATAGTCCATTGTCATCTCTGGGTGGTACAAAACTTTTCTTTTGTTTGTGAAAACAGAGATTTGTATCATGACCAAAGGAGGTGTTGCGTCCTGTCATACCTAAACTTCACAGTACATATGATTTATAGTTTAGGCCATGTTAGACAGGATAAGGACCGTACATTGTCATAAAGAAGTTCTCTTTGAAGGAAAATATAAGATAGTGTTATTTTATATATAGTTTAACAAATTCACAAAGTTATTGTCTCATAATGTTTTAACATTTGTTGGAAAAAAGTTACAAGAATTTAATGAAAATATTTTATGCCTGATTAATGATACTGCATTTCTTTTACAGAAATGGCATCTAAAATCACATAAATATGGAAGATAACAAGCTCATATGAAGAGCAAAGAGAATATCAGGAAAGTTAAAGAAGGAATCTTCTAGAAAAGAATGTTGGACAAAAGATTTATATTTCAGATTTATTACTGTTTTATCATATTCAACAAGGTTTTTCTAACCTAACAGAACTTGAAGAAGAAACTTTAAAGACATTTCATGAAGGAAAAATAATCAGAAGAAACTTTATCTATTAAAGATAAACAATTTGGGACTCAAACATTTGTCCACATATACATTTTTTGATAATCCAATTATTCTGATATTAATGTTCATATTAAGTTAGAATTATTATTTTTATTTATTTTTCCTTATTCATATATTGAATATTTTTAGGTAACAACTGCACACTCATTCTAGTTTATAGAACATCTTTTGTTCATTAATTAAGAAACATATTACTCTTAATAGAACTATGGAAAGTTATGACAAGTTTTAGAGTGTAAAGTATATTTCCAAAGAGCTAAAATATTATTTGAGCACAAATATGGAAATATATTATTGCATAATTTATAATAATAATAATAATAATAATAATAATAATAATAATAATAATAATAGTTATTATTAATAATAATAGTAATTATAGATATGAGTCATCGTTATGTTATACATTTTTAAATTCTATATCATTATTTTAAGATTTTGAATAGATAGATCTAGGAGGAGTTAAAGTAAAGAGAAAAGCGTTTGAAGGAGAGTTATTTCTAGCTGCTTCAGTTCTGAGGAATATTGTGTTCAATCATTTGATACAAGGATGTGTAAATGTGACATGAATGATGTTTTGAATGTATTAGAATTAATTTGATATGATTAATCATAATTCAGGGGGGATTGTTAGAATATTATTCCAAATTCATAATTCGGCACTTATAGGTGTAATATTATATTCATGGCAAGCTTGCAAAACATATTTGGTTTTATGATTAATCATGATAAATAGAGTATATGTGAATGAACTTGATCAATAGATTTGACATGATTCTTCACCTAAAGCTGAGCATTGCTGGATTTTTCTGGTGTAGCCAATTTGAGTATGACATATAAGGTATCTTGGTATAGAATGTCATGAGAAGACAAAAATAGACACGTGTCCACGTAGCTAAAGAAATATGCATTATGGATTATATCCTGTTAAGTTAGTTTGAAGTTCCAGTCATATGAATAAGTATTAGTATATAGTAACTTAATGTAAAGTTGATAATATGTGTTCATATTATATAGATGTTTGGTTATATGACATTACATGATCAGCATATTACTTCAAGTATGGAGTGTTACATGTGGGCTTGTCAATCGTATGCCATATATGACTCGAATATGTGCCATACAAGGTTCTAAGTTGGTGTGAGGTTATGACGTTCACATGTAACATATAAAGCCAATGCTTCCACACTGACAGACACACAGACAGACACACACACACACAGTCACTAGGATAGATGATACTGACATGTTCACAAGACACTTTGATAAGTTGGGACAGCTGTCAATTCTGCCAGAAGTCTAAGAACGTCATTTCCTGTTTCTTCTTGGACGACACACAAGACAGCATGGAGACAGACAGCAGCCATGAAGCACACATGCTTTCATAAGCTTATTACAGCTTTATAACTTTTTATTCTATTTCATATATTTTTACCTACATTGAACTGAACTATTATATTTTTACATTGTATTTATGATGCCAATTGTGTGACAATAAACTCACACTTTGTTTTAAGTCAGTTTGACTATCAATGCTATTCATCCAGAAGCGCCTCTGAGATACAAGAATATTTAGATATTAATAATATTCTTCAGTCAGCGGTAAGGTGCATATTACCGCTGACTCATGGTCCAGCAGTCATGGACAGGGACTTTACCTATCTTTCACCGTGCACTGGGTGACTCTTCTGGCAGCTGGGAAGGATGCAGGACAGGGTGCAGTAGTGTTGGAGGTTGTTCTGCCACCACACCTCCAAATTTCTACTAGTGGTGATTCTGCCATACCTCTCTCCTCCACCCCCTCCTCTTCTTCTTTCTCCATGGCCTCTTCCTGTGCTGATTTGTCCTCGGAACCAGTGGTGCTCCGTAGGCTTCAAGGGGCTACACAAGCACGCAGGCAAAAAGATGTCATGCGGTGCTTGAGCTGGTATGCTTGGGGGACAGGAGCCACACTGGGGCAGAGATTCTGTCAGCTCTTCAGGGGCAGGTTCAGAGGTGGTTGATGCCATGCCAGCTTAAGGCAGGTATGGTGGTTTGCGACAATGACACCAACCTCCTCTCTGCCCTCTGACAGGGACAACTGACCCATGTGCTCTGTTTGGCTCATGTCCTTAACTTGGTGGTGCAGCGGTTCCTGGGCAGGTACTTGGGCTTACAGGATGTCCGGAGGCAGGCCAGGAAAGTCTGTGTGCATTTCTGCAGGTCATATAACTCCAGTGCTCAGCTGGCTGACCTCCAAAAGGAATTTAACCTGCCCAAGAACCGCCTAATCTGTGACATGCCCACCAGGTGGAACTCAACGTTGACCATGCTGCAGCGGCTGCACAGAGGGCCATCAATGAGCACCTATGCGACTATAGCACCGGGATAGGGTCAGGGGACCTTGTTTTTTTTTCCCGACACCAGTGGGCTATGATCATGGATGCATGCACTGTCCTGTCACCATTTGAGGAGGCCACGAGGATGGTGAGCAGTGAGAGTGCATGCATCAGTGACACTGTATCTCATGTCCAACTGTTGGAGCACACGCTGCATGGAATAATGGACAGGGCACTTGAGGCAGAACAGAGGGAAGAAGAGGGTGACTTCCTTACCTCTCAAGGTCCCCTTTATCCAGACAGTGTTCCTGCGTGCACGCCGATCACACAGGAAGAGGATGAGGAGGAGGATTGTGTCAGCATGGAGGTGCAGCCTGGCACTCGGCATCAGCAGCAATCTTCAAGGGATCATTTACAGTCCCAAGAAACCCATGGACTTGTACGTGGCCGGGAGGCGGTGGCTGCAGATCATGTAATCCTTAGTGACCCAGAGGACTCCGGACCGAATGCCTCAGCAAACCTACGCTGCATGGCCTCCCTGATCCTGCAAAGCCTGCGGAAGGATCCTCGTATTCGTGGAATCAATGAGAGGGATCAATACTGGCTGGCAACCCTCCTTGATCCACGTTACAAGGGTAAGGTTGCCGACCTTATCTTGCTGTCGCAGAGAGAGCAGAGGATGAAACCTCTTTGGGAGGCCTTGCCGAAAGGTCTGTGCAATGCGTTCCCATAGACTGGAAGGGTACAAACTCCTGTTCCTGGACAACATGTTGCTGAGGCTTCGGTCAGTCAAAGAAGGAGCGGTGGAGAAGGTGGCCGCCTGACCGATGCGTTTAGACAATTTTTTAGTCCACAGGCCCAAGGTATGATCGATTCCAGCAACTATCGTCAGCGTCTGTTTTACATGGTGCAATAATACCTAGGGGCAAGATCTGACTTGGACACCTTTCCCACCAAAAATCCTCTGGGTTACTGGGTCTTGAGGATGGATCACTGGCCAGAGCATGCACAGTATGCAATTGAGCTACTGGACTGTCCTGCATCCAGCGTTCTTTCAGAACGCACGTTCAGTGCTGCTGGAGGCTTTGTAACCGATCACAGGGTGCGCCTGTCCACTGACTCAGTCGATCGACTGACCTTCATAAAAATTAATCAGTCTTGGATCACCACCAGCTACCAAGCACCTGATGCTGATGTAACCGAATATTTTTTTTTGAAATGTCAGATCCCTTCAAGACTGCCTATGCTGATGCTGAGTGACTATCCTGTTATGCTGAGTGATTATCCTCTTCCTCCTCAATGATCATGCTGATAGCTTGTAAGAACATTTTTGGTTCTGGGCACTACCACCAGTGGCTAAGGCCCAATTTTTCAGCCCCTGTTTAACAGGAGCATGTAATTATAAGTTTTGATGCAATATTTTGCAGGAGAGTTTGTTGCTGTGCTCAGCTAGTGTATCTGTGAGGGGTTGCAGTGTTGTGACACCAGCACCAGTGCCTAATGCCCAATTTTTCAGCCCCTGTTTAACAGGGGCGTGTAATTACTAATTTCAATGCAATACTTTGCAGCAGAGCTTGTTCCTGCACTCAACAAGAGAATCTGTGAGGGGTTGCAGTGTTGTGGCACCAGCGCCAGTGCCCAAGGCCCAATTTTTCTGCTCCTGTTCAACAGGGACAAGTAATTACAATTCTAGATCTAATATTTCATAGCAGGGCCCATTCCTGCGCCCACCAAGGGTAACTGTGAGGGCTTACAGTGTGGTGTCAACACCACCACCACCAAAGGCCCAATTTTTCTGCCCCTGTTCAACAGGTGTATGTAATTACAATTCTTGATATAATATTTCACAGCAGGGCCTGTTCCAGCGCCCACCACGAGTAACTGTGAGGACTTACAGTGTTGTCGCAACACCAACACCTAAGGCCCCAATTTCTGCAGAGTATATAGGGCAGGCCCATACTTTCAAACATCCAACTTACAAACGACTCCTACTTGCAAACGGAAGGAGACAACAGGAAGTGACATGAAATCTACCCCTAGAAAAGGGAAATTCTCTCCTGTAAGAGTTAATATGGGAACAATGTGTCTCCTCTCCACTGATGCTTTATCACCAATGCTTGTTTCACTAAAAAACCCAAATTTTCAAAAAACATTTGTCATTGGGACAGAAGGTGAGGTGAAATCTTCTGAAGAGGTGCACAGACAGCAAAACAAATGTTACAGGGGTGATAACCCTTCCCTATGTTTTCCAAAAAGCTTAAAAATAGATTTTTGGGCTGGAGCTACACTTTAAAAATATACCAGTTCAAAATTACAAACAGATTCTAATTAACAACAAACCTACAGTCCCTGTCTTGTTTGCACCACCTGTATACTACTGTTCAGAGTATATAGGGTCTGGGGGCCCCACGCCTTTCCTTTTTTTTAATTTGGGTGCAAGGTTCCCCTTAATATCCATACAAGACCCAAAGGGCCTGGTAATGGACTGGGGGGTTTACCCATGCCATTTGTCGAACTGATTTTCATCCATATTGCCGGGACCCGACATTACATTAAAGCCGCAAGCAGTTTTAAATGACTTTTATTCCTTTAAAAATTTCATTTTGTGCAGGGATTGTTCTAAGCATGGGAAACACATACCACTTTACAGGCATACTATATACACCCCCAGGTATGATATTTAAAGGAATATTTCACTTTTTTTTCACTTTAAGCATCATTAAAATCACTGCTCCCGAAAAAACAGCAGTTTTTAAAACTTTTTTTTGCATTGATACATGTCCCCTGGGGCAGGGCCCGGGTCCCCAAACCCTTTTTAGGACAATACCATGCATATTAGCCTTTAAAATTAGCACTTTTGATTTTGAACGATCGAGTCCCTCAGACTTTAATGGGGTTCTAAAGTTTGTGCGAACTTTCGGTCCGTTCGCAGGTTCTTGTGCGAACCGAACCAGGGGGTGTTTGGCTCATCCCTAGAAGAGATAGTCACGTAGAGCCAGAGAACTGCCCAGATTACATAGGGAGCGCTGGCAAGATTGTGTGGGACTTGGTGTCACCTTTTTTACCTTCTTAGCACCTTATTTGTATGTGGACAATTATTACACGAACGTGCCACCTTTTAGTTACTTGTTTGATCATCAGATTGGCGCATGTGGCACCGTGCGACCTAATCGCTTGGGCTTACCCCAGCGGCTTGTAGATTCCCGTCTTAGGCTGGGGGAGAGAGCCTGCTTCAAGTGTAATAATTTGCTCGCTGTGAAGTGGAGGGATAATAAGAATGTTTTCGTTCTGTCCTCCCTTCACGCAGACATGGCGGTCCAAATTCCTACGGCGACTGGTGTTGTGGAGAAAACCCTCTGTGTCCATGAATATAACCAAAATATGGGAGGGGTGGACCTCAACGACCAGTTGTTGGCGCCATACCTAATTGCCCGTAAGGCCAGACGCTGGTACAAAAAAGTGTCTGTATACTTATTTCAATTGGCTTTGCTGAACGCTCATGTGCTATACATAGCTTAAGGACGGACTGGATCCTTCCTTAAATTCCAGGAAGAGATCGTCAGAGCCTTTCTGTTTCCAGACGGTGCTTCACCTCACCTTCCCAATCTAAATGCAGTAAGCCGGCTGCATGAGAGGCATTTTCCGTATGTCCTCCCTAGTACCCCTACCCAACAAGCCCCCCAAAGAAAATGTTGTGTCTGTAGAAAGCGCAGATATAGGTGTGACACCCACTATTTTTAACCCTCCTGTCCTGACAATCCTGGTCTTTGCATTGGTAAATGTTTTGAACGCTACCATACACTAGTGAAGTTTTAGTGTAGGGTACAGCACTGCACAGACTAGGGCACACTTTCACAGGGTCTCCCAAGATGCCATCGCATTTTGAGAGACTCCAACCTGGAACCGAACTGTTACAGTTACAGTTAAGCCGTGTACACACGGCCGGACTTTTCAACCAAACTTGTCCGACGGAACAAATCCGTCGGACAATTCGACCGTGTATGGGCTTCATTGGACCTGCAGCGGACCTTTTCTGTCGAAATTGTAACGGACTTTAGATTTAGAACATGTTTCAAAACTTTCCAAAGGATTTGAGTCCGGTCAAAAAATATACATTCGTCTGTATGCTAGTCCGACGGATGAAAACCGACGCAAGGGCAGCTATTGGCTACTGGCTATGAACGTCCTTATTCTAGTCTCATCACGGTCGAATCCGTCGGACTTTGGTGTGATTGATAGGGATGAGCTTCGCGTTCGAGTCGAACCCATGTTCGACTTGAACATCGTGTGTTCGATCGTTCGCCGAATTGCGAACGATATGGGCCGTTTGTGCCAAATTCATGTGGCGCGTCACGGGGCATAATTCACTGCAGTATCGCAGTGCATTGCTGGCTGATGATTGGCCAAGCATGCACTATGACCCGCATGCTTGGCCAATCACAGCGTCATCAGTAGAGAGAGCTGTAATTGGCCAAAGCCAGGGTGGCTTTGGCCAATTATGGCTCAGGGGGTTTAGAACACGCCCCACACTATATAAGACCGCCTGCACGGCGGCCCTTTGTAGTGTGTTCCGGAGTGCTGAGAGAGAGAGAGACAGTGTCATTTCATTTGAGTTAGATAGATTAGTCAGGACAGTCAGTGAGTTAGCTGCACTTACAGTGTATTGTGTGTGTGTGTGTGTGTGTGTGTGTGTGTGTGTGTGTATATATATATATATATATATATATATATATATATATATATATATATATATATATTTATATTTTTATTACACACTGTATTCAGTTTAGCTAGATCCGTTCCTGTTATCTTCCTGCTGACAGGCAGACTTGTCTTGTTACAGTATTTACAGCTACCTGAAGAAAATTGCTGGTGTTCTTTTGATCCTATTACTACCACAGTCAGGCAGCTAGACTATTTACATTTAGTGTAGTGCGTCCTCCTCACAGTGTTCGGTTAAAGCTAGAAGTTAGTTTAGTGTTGTAACGAGCCCCTTGCTCACTCGGTTCCACTCTCCCGACACTCCTCTGCTTCTATAGAGTCAGATTGCAGATCGCAACATCTGATTGTTCGGTCATCCAATGCTCCGGGATTAGAACTACAGCCATGTGCCAATGTGCCATTCTAACCCAGCCAACCTCTGCCTCTCTCAGAGAACATATCTGCCGCTGGGGAGAGGCCTGGACTGGCCCTTCTCCCTGGAGTCCTTTCTGCCGCTGGAGAGAAGACGGGGTGTCTGGGCTCACTCAGTCATGCTGTTGAGTATATGGGCCGACCGCCCAGCATCCCTGGGGTATACAGGTGGAGACTGAAGTCCCACCCACCTTCACAGGAAATCCACCCTCTGTTAATTGAGGGCAAAGTCCAGCAGTACTCGGTCCTGTTGCCAGCCCTTCTGTTGGAAACCCCACACCATCTGCTCCGGCTAACTGTTGGGGCAGGAGGCTGGCTTCCTCCACTCCCAAATTGTGTAGCTGCCTTTGGGGAGGTGAGCTGGCTGCTTCCTTTTCCATTCCCTCATCTGGATGTTGGAACGATATGTCTGTGGTACTGTCTCCCAGGTGCACGGATCTTTGCTGGGGAGGAAAGACCACTTCCTCCACCCTGGCCAACTGTTGGGGAGGGACGACGAACACCTCCTCTCCCTTCTCCCCCTGTATCATGATCTGTTGCTGGTAAGTGACCACCTCCTTCTCACCCTGAGCCTCTGGAACCATCGCAGGTGTAGGGCAGAGATCTTGGACCCTCTGTCCGGTTGCCAGCGCTTCAGCTGGGGAAGTTCCTTGTAACTTCACAGATACTACTGTTGGTGCTGGGCAGAGCACAGTGAAGTTTGGCCCTAATAACAGCTCTTCTTCTGCTGGAGGCTCACCAAGTTGTTCTTCCTCAGCAGAAAAGTCTATCAAATCCCCAATCTCTGCAACTGGTGTCTGGGGATAAAGGTTCACCATCTCCTCTCCATGGAACCCAGAACATGCTATCAGTGCTGGGCAGAGGTTAGCAGAGCTCTGCCCTGTTGTCGGCACTTCAGGTTTGGGGATGGCAATCTTCAGATTTTCCACTGCCTATTCTCTGGCATGCTGCTGGACAGGCACATTCCTCCATCCAAGATCATCCAATGCAGAAACCGGATCATCATGGTCAGTCAGCACTTGCTGCATCCGCCATAAGACCTCCGCCTCCATAGCTGCGGGGGCAGGTTGGCAAAGCACACTGTTACTCTGCCACATTGTCAACTCTTCAGCCAGGATTTCAGAATTGTCAACTGGTATTTCCTGATAGTCCCAGGCAAAAGGAGCCTCACCCTGCTTCTGAGCAGAGTCTAGCAGCTGTCTGTAGGCCATCTCAAGCTCCCATTCCTGAACGGCCAGAAACTCCAGATCTTCCAGTGCCCAGTGCACTTCCGAGACATTCAGTATTCACTTTCTGTGCTCCATTATTCCCTCCAAACGCCACTCCCGATCACTCCCAAAGTCAGGGTCCTTGGACAGCCTCCAGTATAACAATCCCAGGCCATCATATTCAAAGCCTTCCATGGGGCTGTCATCCGCTGTCCACGGGCACACTTGGGCTACATACCACCAGAGGGCTCTGTAGCTCTCGTCCAACCGCATTTCTGCCTGGATCAGCCTGCTTAACTCAGCTGTCCACTCCTGGTTCGGCTGTTCCCCCAATAACAGCATTCACACTTTATACTGCGACCAGTACCTTACATGGATGGAGGGGAGAACTTTTTCCTGGTTTCACTGCTCACGGGCTAGCGCTTCCTTCCAGAGTTCGCAGCGGATAGAATCAAACCATCCTAGCGGGACCTGCTCTGATACTGGTCCTCTGTGTTGTATCTGCATCTCTCGCAACCTCCTTCTGAATTCCTCTTCCATGGTGGCTGGTATCTATACCTCTCCTCTCCTGCTATCTGGACCTTGGATCCAGGTGATGGTTTGGATGTGTTCACGGCAATGAAGCACGATCCCACCATTCCCTCCACGACTCCCAAGTAAGTCTTTCAGCGTGGCTCTCCTGCAGGCTGGTTTGGAGTGTCCCAGTAACTGGAGAGCAAATCCCACCACTGCCAACCAATGTAAC
Source organism: Lithobates clamitans (assembly GCA_037952925.1). Lineage (NCBI taxonomy): Eukaryota > Metazoa > Chordata > Amphibia > Anura > Ranidae > Lithobates > Lithobates clamitans. The sequence continues at coordinate 107,771 of JBBGZY010001511.1, forward strand.
GAGCCCCTTGCTAACTCGGTTCCACTCTCCCGACACTCCTTTGCTGCTATAGAGTCAGATTGCAGATCGCAACATCTGATTCTTCAGTCATCCAATGCTCCGGGATTAGAACTACAGCTATGTGCCGTTCTAACCCAGTTGTGATAGCTCAGAACAAACACCAGGCAGGCTGTATGTAAGTTCAAACAGGAATCTCTCTTTTATTGACAGGAATACAGTCTCTTTTATACAGTAAAGGAGGAGGTGCAGACCTCCTGCTCATATTACTCTAACAATACACTAATTATCCTAATTAACATGGGCTAATTAACTAATCCCTTTAGACAGCCTAGATGACTCAGACATGACCTTTAGGCCAGACTGGCCATCTTGTAGCTCAGAAAACCCAATCAACATTAACACAAACAACAATGGGGATCTAATGACTCTTAGATCCCATACTAGAGACTTATTTACAATACACATTCTAGCAGGCAACATACAGACAGGTGGCTGGAGTTGACATAACAGTATTTGTCCAGCATTATGAGTCAGCCACTATTTCTAATATGGCAAATCCAGGGTCCCCAGAGTCTGTGTGTCCTGGGGGACCAGGACCCGAATCCACAGTAATACCACCTCAAGGGTCCCCAGGCTTACAGCTCACAAAGAGCACCATTCCCCGAAATGCCAGGGCCCACGATTAATCGGCAAGAGGCTAGCATTCAGTCCCCTCCAAAAGTCTCTCTCCCGGCTAGGTCTGTCACAAGTGTGACCTCTGCACAGTGTTCAGCTAAAACTACAAGTTAGTGTAGTGCATCCTCCTCACAGTGTTCAGCTAAAGCTACAAGTTAGTTTAGTGCGACCTCTGCACAGTGTTCAGCTAAAGCTACAAGTTAGGGTAGTGCATCCTCCTCACAGTGTTCAGCTAAAACTACAAGTTAGTGTAGTGTGACCTCTGCACAGTGTTCAGTTAAAGCTACAAGTTAGTGTAGTGCGTCCTCCTTACAGTGTTCAGCTAAAGCTACAAGTTAGTATAGTGCGTCCTCCTCACAGTGTTCAGCTAAAACTACAAGTTAGTGTAGTGCAACCTCTGCACAGTGTTCAGCTAAAGCTACAAGATAGTGTAGTGTGTCCTCCTCACAGTGTTCAGCTAAAACTACCAGTTAGTTTTTTGTGAGCTCTGCACAGTGTTCAGCTAAAGCTACCTGTAGAAGATTGGTGGTGTTATCCTGATCCTATCACTACCGCAGGCAGCTAAATAAGCTACAAGTTATTTTTTTTTTTTTCGAGCTCTGCACAGTGTTCAGCTAAAACTACAAGTTTTTTGCGAGCTCTGCACAGTGTTCAGCTAAAGCTACCTGTATAAGGTTGCTGGTGTTCTTATACTACAGGCAGGCAGTTGATTTTGCTAGCTGCAGTATCAGTGTGTATATGTATATGTATATGTGTATATATATATATATATATATATATATATATATATATATATATATATATATATATATATATATATATATATATATATATATATATATATATATATATATATATATATATATATATATATATATATTATCCCAGCTTAGTGCAGCTACAATCCATTAGTATGTCTGGAAGGCCAATAAATAAGGGCATGCAGGCTCTGTGTCTAGAGGCAACAGTGCTGGTCGTGGAGACAGTGCATCCTCATCAGCACGTGGCCTTATGACACACTTGGCCTTTTTTTCGTCAGCTGGCCGTGTTGAGCCGCAACATGCGGAAGACTTGGTCGAGTGGATTACCAAGTCGTCCTCATCCTCCTTATCCTCTCTCACCCATGCTCAGGGTACTTTGTCTGGCAAAGCAGCTGCCAATGCGGCCTCTTCCCTCAGCTCAATGGCATCAGTGACTCCTTCCCTAGCCCCACCATGTCCTTCTGAGGTCCCTCGAACTGTTTGACCACAGTGTTGGGTACATGCTCCAGGAGGATGCCCAGCGTTTTGAAGGCTGATGATGATACTGAGCTAGATGAAGGCAGTAACGTGAGCATGGACAGAGGTTGTGCCAAAGAAGGACAGCAATCTGGCAGTCATGCTTCCCCTGCTGCAGCATACTGTCAGGTTTGCTCCAGTGATGAGGAGGGAGGGGATGATGAGGTCACTGACTCAACGTGGGTGCCTGATAGGAGAGAGGAGGAGGGGGAGGAGGCACATCACCAACGAGGCAGGATGCCCTCCAGGGGCTAGCCTTAGGGCAGCACACTGACTGCTTCACACCCCAAAGCTCCGCATGTGCAGGGCGCTGCTGCCTCTGCGCGTTATTCTAAAAGTTCTTTGGAGTGGGCCTTTTTTGAGACGAGTGCATCAGATCGCACCGCTGCTTTTTGCAACATATGTCGCAAGCGTATCTCGCGTGGCCAAAACATCTCCCGCTTGGGTACCACATGCTTGACCAGACATATATTGACCTGCCATGCAGTTCGTTGGCAAGCATATCTAAAAGACTCACACCAAAGAACAAAGAGGACCTCTCCTTGCTTCTCATCAGCTGAGATCTCCAACCCCACTATACCATCAGTCCTCTCTGAGACCTGCACTGAGAGGAATGAAGGTGTAGAATTAGGTGTGTCACAGCTAAGTACTTGTGGGCAATCTGCTTTCGGTACACCGATGTCAGATTGTACCAGGCAAATTTCCCTGCCCCAGCTGCTGCACTGCTGAAAGAAGTTCGCTCCCAGCCATCCACATGCGCAGCGGTTGAATGCTAGCTTGGCAAAATTGCTAGCATTTCAACTGCTCCCTTTTCAGTTGGTAGACTCTGCCCCCTTCCGTGAGTTTGTGGAATGTGCAGTTCCTCAGTGGCAGTTACCCAAATGCCACTTTTTCTCACGGAAGGCGAATCCTTCTCTCTAGGCATGTGGAAGGCAATGTCCATGCCTCGCTGGACAGGGCTGTCAGCAGTAAGGTGCATATTACCGCTGACTCATGGTCCAGCAGGAATGGACAGGGACGCTACCTAAGTTTCACCGCGCATTGGGTGACTCTGCTGGCAGCTGGGAAGGATGCAGGACAAGGTGCAATAGTGTTGGAGGTTGTTCCGCCACCACGCCTCCAAAATGCCACTACTAATAATTGTGACACACCTCTCTCCTCCACCCCCTCCTCTTCTTCTTCCTCCATGGCCTCTTCCTGTGCTTTGTCCTTGGAACCAGCGATGCTCAGTAGCCATTCAAGGGGCTACGCAAGTATGCAGGCCAAAAGATGCCATGCGGTGCTTGAGCTGGTGTGCTTGGGGGACAGGAGCCACACTGGGGCAGAGGTTCTGTAAGCTCTGCAGGGGCACGTTCAGAGGTGGTTGACGCCATGCCAACTTAAGGCAGGAATGGTGGTTTGCGACAATGGCACCAGCCTCCTCTCTGCCCTCCGACAGGGACAAATGACCCATGTGCCCTGTTTTTTTCTCATGTCCTTAACTTGGTGGTGCAGCGGTTCTTGGGCAGGTACCCGGGCTTACAGGATGTCCTGAGGCAGGCCAGGAAAGTCTGTGTGCATTTCCGCCGGTCATATAATGCCAGTGCTCGGCTGGCAGACCTTCAAAAGAAGTTTAACCTGTCCAAGAACCGCCTAATCTGTGACATGCCCACCAGGTGGAACTCAACGTTGGCCATGCTGCAGCGGCTGCACATGCAGCAGAGGGCCATCAATGAGTACCTGTGTGACTATGGCACCAGGACAGGGTCAGGGGAGCTTGTTTTTTTCCCCACGCCAGTGGGCCATGATCAGGGATGCATGCACTGTCCTGTCACCATTTGAGGAGGCCACGAGGATGGTGAGCAGTGACAGTGCATGCATCAGTGACACTGTCCTCCTTGTCCACCTGTTGGAGCACACGCTGCATGGAATCATGGACAGGGCTCTCAAGGCCCCCTTTATCCAGAAAGTGTTCCTGCGTGCCCACCGATCACACAGGACGAGGAGGATTGTGTCAGTATGGAGGTTGAGCCTGGCACTCAGCATCAGCAGCAGTCTTTAAGAGATCAGTCCCAAGAAACACATGGACTCGTACGTGGCTGGGAGGAGGTGGCTGTAGACCATGTCGTCCTTAGTGACCCAGAGGTCTCCGGACCGAATGCCTCAGCAAACCTAAGCTGCATGGCCTCCCTGATCCTGCAAAGCCTGCGTAGGGATCCTCGTATTCGTGGTATCAAGGAGAAGGACCAATACTGGCTGGCAACCCTCCTTGATCCATGTTACAAGGGTAAGGTTGTGGACCTTATCTTGCCATCGCAGAGGGAGCAGAGGATGAAACATCTTCGGGAGGCCTTGCAGAAAGGTCTGTGCAACACGTTCCCAGAGACTGGGGGTTACAAACTCCTGTTTCTGGACAACGTGTTGCTGAGGCTTCGGTCAGTCAAAGAAGGAGTGGTGGAGAAGGTGGCCATCTGACCGATGCGTTAAGACAATTTTTTAGTCCACAGCCCCAAGGTATAATCGGTTCCAGCAACCATCGCCAGCGTCTGTTTTACATTGTGCAGGAATACCTAGGGGCAAGATCTGACTTGGACACCTTTCCCACCGAAAATGCTCTGGGTTACTGGGTCTTGAAGATGGATCACTGGCCAGAGCTTGCACAGTATGCAATTGAGCTACTGGCCTGTCCTGCATCCAGCGTTCTTTCGGAATGCACATTCAGTGCTGCTAGAGGCTTTGTAACCGATCACAGGGTGCGTCTGTCCACCGACTCGGACGATCGACTGACCTTCATAAAAATGAATCAGTCTTGGATCACCACCAGCTACCAGGCACCTGATGCTGACGTAACCAAATAATTTTTTTAAAATCTCAGATCCCTTCAAAGACTGCCTATGCTGATGCTGAGTGACTATCCTGAGTAATTATCCTCTTCCTCCTCAATGATTACACTGATAGCTTATAAGAACATTTTTGGTTCTGCTATTTTTTACTGTATTCTATTCTGCAATGTTTTATTGTGTTTCATTGTTAACCATTTTTTCTGTTTTCAGGTACGCCATTCAGCTGCAGCGTAGATTTATTTATCTTGACAGCAACAGCGTTTGCTCCCACGATGCATAAAGCCGTGACTTCAGCACTGTCGGAGGTGATTTCACCACCACAGTTAAAAAAAGAGCATATATGCTGAAGCATGGGGGCAGCAGGGGTGGAGGAGTGATTTGCTCCTAACTTTTGGGGCGGATGCCCCCCATGATTCGGCCTATATATATATTTTAGGCACAGGTTGCGTTAAAAATGTTTTATTTTCTACTATTTTTTTTGTATTTGCTTTGCAGGTATGGTATGTCTTACTGTTATACTGTAATGTTACATTGTCTTATTGTTAACCGTCATTTGTTTAGCAGGTACGCCATTCAGCTGCAGCATGGGTTTATTTATCTTGACAGCAACAGCGTTTGCTCCCATGATACATAAAGCCATGACTCCAGCGCTGTCGGAGGTGATTACACCACCACAGTTAAAAACAAAATGGTGCATGTATGCCCATCATTAGAAGTGGGTGAATGAAGGGAGGTATTCTAATGGTGGGCATACCCACTGATCAATCTTTTTTTTTCGTTCAGCCCACAGGCTACATGAAAAAAATGATTACAATATATGTCCAACAAGGACCAGCAACGTACTAGTATGTTGCTGGACTTTGGTTATACCAGAATGAAGCCTGTGGGTTTAGGTATCATCTTGGTATTCTTTTCAGCCAGTAGTCGGCTTTCATGTAAAAGCAATCCTAGTGGCTAATTAGCCTCTAGACTGCTTTTACAAGCAGTGGGACGGAATGACCCCCCACAGTCTTCCGTTGTTTTCTCTGGCTCTCCTGTCCCAACAGGGAACCTGAGAATGCAGCCGGTGGTTCCACCAGCTGACCATAGAGCTGATAAGAGACCAGAATGGCTCCAATCATCTCTATTGCCTAGGGAACCAGAAGCTACGAGTATTTCATGACTTAGATTTCACCGGATATAAACAGTGCCATTGGGAAATTGGGAAAGCATTTTATCACATCGATCTTGGTGTGGTCAGATGCTTTGAGGGCAGAGGAGAGATCTAGGGTCTAATAGACCCCATTTTTTTCAAAAAAGAGTACCTGTCACTACCTATTGCTATCATAAGGGATATTTACATTCCCTGAGATAACAATAAAAATTATAAAGAAGAAAATGAAAGGAACAGTTTAAAAATAAAATAAAAAAGCAAAATAAACAATAAAAAAAAAAAAGCACCTCTGTCCCCCTCCTGCTCTCACGCAAAGGCAAACGCAAGCCTTGGACTGGCGTCATATGTAAACAGCAATTGCACCATGCATGTGAGGTATCACCACGAAGGTCAGATCGAGGGCAGTAATTTTAGCAGTAGACCTCCTCTGTAAATCTAAAGTGTTAACCTGTAAGCTCTTTTAAAGGCTTTTAAAAATGTATGTAGTTTGTCACGGCAGCACATTTGTGCGCAATTTTAAAGCATGTCATTTTTGGTATCCAGATACTCGACCTAAGATCAGCTTTTTCAGTTATTCAAACATTTGGGCAATATAGTGTGTTTAAGTGCATTAAAATTAAAAAGTGTTTTTTTTCCAAAAAAATGTGTTTGAAAAATCGCTGCGCAAATACTGTGTGAAAAAAAAATGAAACACCCACCATTTTAATCTGTAGGGCCTTTACTTTAAAAAAAAATATATAATGTTTGGGGGTTCAAAGTAATTTTCTTGCAAAAAAAAATGTTTTCATGTAAACAAAAAGTGGCAGAAAGGGCTTTGTCTTCAAGTGGTTAGAAAAGTGTGTGATGTGTGACAAAAGCTTCTAAATGTCGTGCATAAAATGCCATAAAATGCATAACCCCCCCCCAAATTACCCAATTTTGGAAAGTAGACAACCCAAGCTATTTGCTAAGGGGCATGTTGAGTCCATGGAATATTTTTTATTTTGACACAAGTTGCTGGAAAAAGACATTTTTTTTTTCTTTTCTTTTTTGCACAAAGTTGTCACTAAATGATAAATTGCTCAAACATGCCATTGGCATATGTGAAATTACACCCCAAAATACATTCTGCTGCTTCTTCTGAGTACGGGGATACCACATGTGAGACTTTTTGGGAGCCTAGCTGCGTTCGAGACCCCGAAAACCAAGCACCACCTTCAGGCTTTCTAAGGGTGTAAATTTTTGATTTCACTCCTTACTGCCTATCACAGTTTCGGAGGCCATGGAATGCCCAGATGGCACAATCCCCCCCCCCCAAATGACCCTATTTTGGAAATTTTGACACCCCAAGCTATTTGTTGAGAGGTATGGTGAGTATTTTGCAGTGCAGATCTCGCTTTTTTGTCACAAAGTTTTGAAAATTGAAAAAGGAAAAAAAAAATACATTTTTCTTTTCTTTCTTCATTTTCAAAAACAAATGAGAGCTGCAAAATATTGACCATGCCTCTCAGCAATTATCTTGGGGTGTCTACTTTCCAAAATGGGGTCATTTGGGGGGGGGTTGTGCCACCTTGGCATTTTATGGCCTTCAAAACTGTCATAGGTGTAAGGAGTGAAATAAAAAATTTACACCCTTAGAAAGCCTGAAAGCGGTGCTTGGTTTTTTGGGGCCCCATACATGGCTAAGCTCCCAAAAAGTCTATCAATTAAGGGGTGTGGTTAATTGCTCACAGGTGCCCAGGTGCCTATTTAACTTGTTGTAGGACTCAGTCTGAGCATGCTCAGTTTGAAGCGGTGGAGCTTGGTGTAAGTGGAGCTGGATTAAGTGGGAGTTAAAAACAAGAGTTTAAAACAGGAGGTTATAACAGGGGTCATAGTACCTGTGTAGTGTGAGTATCTGAGTGTTGTCTGAGTAGTGTGTGTGGATCGTTAGTACTTGTGTATTGTGTACCTGTGTATTGTCTTGTCGTGTACCTGTGTATTGTCTTGAGTATTAGTGCCAGGAAGCTAGTTGTTAGGTAATTTGGACAGGGTAAAATCCCCAAATCCTCACTAAATTTAATAGGTACGATACCCGGCGGGTGTGGAGAGGCGACTCTTTGTACATCTTGCCGCATGTATGCGTTCCTTGATCATCCGATCGAGGGCGAATACTGCTGTGCAAAATGTAAGCACATTGTTTCCCTGGAAGCCCAGGTTCTGAATCTGGGGAAGCAACTGTCAGCACTGAGAAGTCCCTCCATACTAAAGGTGAGCCAGGAACGTACACGGCAGGTGCCGGCAGGGGCCAGCACAGAGGCGGGTGGAGACAAAGAGGTGCAGGCACTAGCAAAGAGTAGATGGGTGACAGTCAGGAGGGGTAGAGGGGGAAGTGCCAGGGAGGCCGATCCAGGACTGGAGCATCCCAATAAGTACGCTCCATTGAGTGACATTGGTGTAACCAGTCAGGGACCAGCACTGCTGGAGATGAGGGACTCTCCTAGCTGCCAGGAGAAGAACTCCTCCAGTGAGAGTGGTGGGGCAGCAAAGGGAAAGGAAAGACAGATTCTGGTGGTAGGGGACTCAATTCTTAGAAGGACAGAGAGGGCAATCTGTAACCAAGACCTGAAGCGCCGAACAGTATGTTGTCTACCGGGTGCTCGGGTTCGGCACATCACGGATCTTGTGGACAGATTACTGGGAGGGGCTGGGGAAGACCCGGCTGTCATGGTGCACGTTGGCACCAATGACAAAGTCAGAGGCAGATGGAGTGTCCTAAAGAACAATTTTAGGGACTTAGGAGCTAAATTGAGGAAAAGGACCTCCAAGGTAGTGTTCTCAGGAATACTACCGGTACATCAAGCCACACCAGAGAGGCAGAGGGAGATTAGGGAAGTAAACAAGTGGCTGAAGAGCTGGTGTAGTAAGGAGGGGTTTGGGTTCCTGGAGGACTGGGCCGACTTCTCAGTCGGTAACCGGTACTATAGAAGGGACGGACTGCACCTAAATGAGGAGGGTGCAGATCTGCTGGGAATGAAGATGGCCAAAAAGTTAGAGGGGTTTTTAAACTAGGCGATGTGGGGGAGGGTCCAGAGACAGTGATAGCCAGCGCGGAAGATATTCCAGAGGGTAGTATTGGGGGCATTAGTGGTAGGTTAACCAAAGCACAAAAACACAAGGTGAGTATAGTAGCAAGTCCAAGTTGCAATCTTGAAACACCCAATACGAGGACAATATGTGACCGGTCTAAACTATGTGGCATGTTCACCAATGCCAGGAGCCTGGCGGACAAGATGGGTGAACTAGAGATACTGTTGTACAAGGAGGATTTGGATTTTGTGGGAATTTCAGAGACCTGGTTCAACAGCTCTCATGATTGGCTGGCAAACATTCAAGGGTATACCCTATACCGCAAGGATAGAGAGGGTAAAAAAGGGGGAGGGGTATGCCTATATATCAAGAATAATGTACAAGTGAATGTGAGAGATGACATCACTGAGGGGGCTAGGGAGGAGGTGGAATCTTTATGTGTAGAGCTCCAAAGGGATGAAGCTAAGGGGAAAATAATACTGGGAGTATGCTATAGGCCCCCTAACCTGAGGGAGGAAGTGGAGACGGATCTCCTATCACAAATTGGATTAGCAGCAAGGATGGGAAGTGTTATCATAATGGGGGATTTTAATTATCCAGACATAGACTGGGCGGAGGGAACCGCGCATTCATTTAAGGCTCGCCAGTTCCTTAATGTCTTGCAGGACAATTTTATGGGTCAGATGGTAGACGCACCAACTAGAAATAAAACATTACTAGATTTACTGATTACCAACAATACAGACCTGATAACAGGTGTGGAAATACGGGGCAATTTAGGTAACAGCGATCACAGGTCAATTAGTTTCAGTATAAATCACAAAAATAGGAGACATGAAGGGAACACAAAGACACTGAATTTCAAAAGAGCCAACTTCCCTAAACTACAAACCTTGCTAAAAGGCATAAATTGGGATAAAATATTAGGAACAAAGAATACAGAGGAGAGATGGGTTTGCTTTAAGAGCATATTAAATAAGGGCATTAGCCAATGTATCCCATTGGGTAATAAATTTAAAAGAGCGAACAAACATCCTGGATGGCTTAACTCCAATGTAAAAATGCATATAAAAGCAAAGGAGAAGGCCTTCAAAAAATACAAGGTTGAGGGATCATCCACAGCATTCAGAATTTATAAAGAATGCAATAAGAAATGTAAGGGTGCAATTAGGATGGCTAAGATAGAACATGAAAGACACATAGCGGAGGAGAGCAAAAAAAATCCCAAGAAATTCTTTAAGTATGTAAACAGTAAAAAAGGGAGGACAGACCATATTGGCCCCATAAAGAATGAGGAAGGTAATCTGGTTACAAAGGATGGAGAGATGGCAGAGGTATTGAATTTATTCTTCTCCTCAGTATTCACAAGTGAATCGGGGGGCTTCAGTAACCAAAACTGCAGTGTTTATCCTCATGACACAACACAGGAAGCACCTACATGGTTAACAGAGGACGGAATTAAAATTAGACTTGAGAAACTTAACATTAATAAATCACCGGGACCAGATGGCTTGCATCCGAGGGTACTTAGGGAACTCAGTCAGGTGATTGCCAGACCGTTGTTCCTAATTTTTACAGACAGTCTATTGACTGGAATGGTACCAGCTGATTGGAGAAAAGCCAATGTAGCACCAATATTTAAAAAGGGCCCAAAAAACATCCCTGGGAATTACAGACCAGTTAGCCTAACATCAATAGTATGTAAACTCTTGGAGGGGATGATAAGGGACTATATACAATATTTTAGTAATAAGAATGATATCATTAGCAGTAATCAGCATGGATTCATGGATTCTTGCCAAACCAATCTATTAACCTTCTATGAGGAGGTGAGTTGCCATCTAGATAAAGGAAGGCCCGTAGACGTGGTGTATCTGGATTTTGCAAAAGCATTTGACACAGTTCCCCATAAACGTTTACTGTACAAAATAAGGTGCGTTGGCATGGACCATAGGGTGAGTAGATGGATTGAAAACTGGCTACAAGGGCGTGTTCAGAGGGTGGTGATAAATAGGGTGGTGATAAATAAACAGTTCCATCTCTGTATTTGCAGACGATACTAAGCTAAGCAGGCCAATAACTTCTCCGCAGGATGTGGAAATCTTGCAAAAAGACCTGAACAAATTAATGGGGTGGGCGACTACATGGCAAATGAGGTTCAATGTAGAAAAATGTAAAATAATGCATTTGGGTGGCAAAAATATGAATGCAATCTATACACTGGGGGGAGAACCTCTGGGGGAATCTAGGATGGAAAAGGACTTGGAGGTCCTAGTGGATGATAGGCTCAGCAATGGCATGCAATGCCAAGCTGCTGCTAATAAAGCAAACAGAATATTGGCATGCATTAAAAGGGGGATCAACTGCAGAGATAAAACGATAATTCTCCCGCTCTACAAGACTCTGGTCCGCCCGCACCTGGAGTATGCTGTCCAGTTCTGGGCACCAGTCCTCAGGAGGGACGTACTGGAAATGGAGCGAGTACAAAGAAGGGCAACAAAGCTAATAAAGGGTCTGGAGGATCTTAGTTATGAGGAAAGGTTGCGAGCACTGAACTTATTCTCTCTGGAGAAGAGACGCTTGAGAGGGGATATGATTTCAATTTACAAATACTGTACTGGTGACCCCACAATAGGGATAAAACTTTTTCGCAGAAGAGAGTTTAATAAGACTCGTGGCCACTCATTACAATTAGAAGAAAAGAGGTTTAACCTTAAACTACGTAGAGGGTTCTTTACTGTAAGAGCGGCAAGGATGTGGAATTCCCTTCCACAGGCGGTGGTCTCAGCGGGGAGCATTGATAGCTTCAAGAAACTATTAGATAATCACCTGAATGACCGCAATATACAGGGATATGTAATGTAATACTGACACATAATCACACACATAGGTTGGACTTGATGGACTTGTGTCTTTTTTCAACCTCACCTACTATGTAACTATGTAACTATGTGGTATCCCTGTACTCAGGAAAAGCAGCAGAATGTATTTGGATCTTTCTTATAACAATAACAATACTGTTTATATCACAAAAGATTAAAATAGCAGAGGCAATCAAATACCATCAAAAGAAAGCTCTATTTGTAGGGAAAAAAGGATGCAAATTTTGTTTGGGTACAACATTGCATGACTGCGCAATTACCAGTTAAAGCAGCGCAGTGCCAAATTGTAAAAAGTCCTCTGGTCTTTAGGCAGCCAAATGGTCCGAGGCTTAAGTGCTTAAATGAGGTAGATCTAGCATGGCTAAAAGATGAGTCAATGTAACAAGACATGTTTTATTCATTAAAAAACATGACATGGCAAAATGAGTACATACATAGTAAATAAGCATAACAATCACATATTATTGACCAGATATTTAGAAAAAAAATAATAGCAACTTGGAGATGACATTTTGAGGTATTGGATACTTGTCCATAGTAAAGAATCCTCCAACTCTTAATCCTCTTACTCCTTTGAATACATCATATGAGTAATGCCTTACGTCTTGATTGCATTATCTACCCGCATAGGGGTTGCCTCACCAAATTTGAAAAATTATAGGAAAACTAGCTGAATAATCCAGAGTTGTCTCCCATTGGTCTAGTATTGGAAAGACTTCTGGGCGCACCCTAACTGCCATTTGTATTGGAAAATATGTGTTGTTGTTTAGATGCACTGGGTGTATAAGTTAGTACATATCTTTCATTCAGGGGATAGTGTATACGTTAGTACATATCTTTCATTCAGGGGATAGTGTATACGTTAGTACATATCTTTCATTCAGGGGATATTTTGACCAGAATGTGTTGTATATGATAATTTCATGTGAATTCACTGTGTATTGTGATGAAAGGGATTATCTTTTTGTAAGTTTGCTCTGGAAATATTCAATTTTTCATAAAACCTTTTTAGTTATTTAAACTATATCAAATAGTCTTAAAATTTGGCTTTGCATAATTTTATTGTATTTATTGTATTAATGTATAATTATTATTGTATTTTATTTATTAAAAAGTATCAAACTGGAGAACACACCCAGGAAAATGTTTTCTCTTTTTTAGTGTCAATAAAATCATTAGCGATATTCACTATTGGATGTTAAATTTTAATATCCCAATAATTTGAACTCTGTCTAACTGCAGCATGGAAGGCATTTTAGAGGAAACGTTTTATTCCCTGCTGTTACTGTTAACAGGAAGTTGCTCCTTCCAGCCAAATTAGTGACAGTCTCTCTGCATTGTATTTAGTGAATAAATAGCGTGAACCTTTTGTTCTTCTTTTAGCATTAATCAGACAGCCAACAGCCAAAACTAAAGATGGCAGACAGTCAGGAGGAATGAGAGAGAAAAGGGAAGTAACCGGCCGCCTTCCTTAACTAACAGAGATGCATTCCCATAAAGGAATATGATATCATGTATATTATGCAGAGTTAAAAGCCACATCCAGAAACTGGTTTAAAAGGCCTAGTTACCTAGTAATGCAAGTAGCTCACATATGTGCCTGCAAAGATAATGTTTCTAATTTGGGAAAAGTTACGAAATGACTAACACTATGAGGAAAATAAAAAAAAGACAATATTTTACTGCTGTTTCTTTCAGAATTTTATCTAGAGAAGGGATAGCACAGGATAGCACAGGGTTAATGTACACTTTCAGGAGGCCAGCAACCAAGGTGTTAATGCACATAAGCTACTGATGACTAATGCTCATCAGTTACTGAAAAGTAAATAATACATCTTTATGGGAGACTGGTAACTAAGGAATTAACACATACAATCTTGGGACTGATATCCAAGGGTTTTTCCACATATTCTAAAGACTGGTCCCCTGAGAGGTTAGTGAAGATTTACTGGAGAATAGTCATGTAAGGATTAATGTGCACACACTGTAAACTAGATACTGAGAGGTTTACACATATACACTGAAGCCTGGTCCTTAGAGGGGTTAATTGTGGCAAAATAAACCTAAATGCTAACTCATCAACATTCAGTTTTGCGATAGGGGGAGGAGCCTAAGAACGACGCCGGCTGAGAGATCTTGGTAGGAGCTCAGGTAGCCACCACCCCCTAATGTAGCAATAATATTGTTCCTTGTGCCCAACCCTGCTCCCTGCACCACTGCCCTTCTGTACCTGCACACACAGTGGAGACCAGAGAGATGGACACTGGCCAAGCATTCCCTGAGTCGTGGCAACAGGAGAGCAGGAAGCTGCGGTCCAGAGTGACAAACCGGAGAGCCTGCTGAGGTCCATCACCCAGAAGAAGAGTGGAGTGAGTCATCGGAAACATTCGACACAGCGCTCGGCAGTGTTCGGAGGCACCTGGAGGCATCCGGAGACCCCCGGGGAGGAAAGGGATGCGCCCGGAGATACTCGGCGGCGCTTGGAGACACTGTGGGGAACTCGGAGAGCCCCGGGGAGAAGGCGCAAGCCATGGGATTTACTGTTTACAGGTAGAAGGTAGGAGACAAGCTGAGCAACCCATAAGGAAGATCCTGGGACCCCTCTCCAAAATTGAGAAGCATCATAGAGTAACACCCCTTTCTGGTTATTATACGTGCCTGGATGGACTTAAAAGAGCTGGAGTGGTAAGTACTCTCTATTTGTTGCACATAAAGAGCATGGAGTATCAACTGGGATAGGAGAGGTTTATCTTACAGCTGAAAATAAAAACTGTAAAACAGGGGTCTTAAAGTACCGGCCCGTGGCCCATTTATGGCCCGTGGACCAGTTACAAATGGCCCGCAGGCAGGGCTGATCCTGGGTGAGCGCCTGGGGTGCACTGCACAGCAGCTGGGAGCTTTCTCTCTCTCTCAGAGCGGAGGGAGGATATGTCCATCGCCCCGCCCACCCAGGCTCTGATGCTCATTCAGAGCTGTGCTCCCTCTGAGGCTGTGCCCAGATCCAGGGTCCTGCTGCGACCTCAGGGTGGAAGATCATGGCGTTCTCGGGTGCCCTGCCACTAGGCCTGCGTTGAGCCAGGTATAAGAAGTGTTTGGCGCAAAGGTTAAAAGCAATAATCCATATAAATGACAATATTATGCATATAAATGATGAACTGGAACAAGGGATAAGAAAAGAAAATAGTAGTCCATGATGGTGCGCATAAAGTCGATGATGAGGTATAAAGCCCACATTCACGGTAGCCTTCCAATTGGGGTGGAAACCATATTCCCAAAAAGCACTGTAAGAAACAAAGAAAGGAGGCGCCTCTGGGTGCAGACTTAAAAACAATTTTAATAAAAAGAGCAGCAACAGAGATTGCACTCACATTTGTGTTGAGTTAAAAAGGCATATGAGAGTGCCAGATGTAACTGGAGGGGTCCGTGAGGTCGATCATCCCTGCCATGGATGTGTAATCAGACTGGTCTTTTAGATGCACTGTGTCCACCGGCCGGCAATGATGGAGGAATACCAGAATGAGGCTTGGAAGACAAACAGCAATCCAGGCGATGACATCACACACATGAGCTCCTTTGTTAAACTGACAAGCTTGACAAAGGAGTGCAGCCGTCATGCCATTCACGGCTTGCTGACTCAGGAAATGCGTCGCATGTGTGTGATGTCATCGCCCATCCATGGCAGGGATGATCGACCTCACGGACCCCTCCAGTTACATCTGGGACTCTCATATGCCTTTTTAACTCAACACAAATGTGAGTGCAATCTCTGTTGCTGCTCTTTTTATTAAAATTGTTTTTAAGTCTGCACCCAGAGGCTTTTTTTCTTACTGTGTTGAGCCAGGACCTGACAGGAGGAGAGGACTCAATATCAGGCCACCAGCTGACTGCCAAGAGGAGAGGTAAGTGAGCCATCACACTGAGGCTGAGCAAAGTCCTTAGTGGGGTGACTGGGGTTGAAATTTGTGAACAGGGGGTATTTGTGTAGTGTGAGGGGGGAGTTATTTGTGGAGTGTAGAAGGGATAGTGTTGGGGGTTAATAGTGCGTGCGCTGACACCAGTGCTGGGGGTTAATAGTGCGTCCGCTAACACCAGTGCTGGGGGTTAATAGTGCGTCCGCTAACACCAGTGCTGGGGGTTAATAGTGCGTCTGCTGACACCAGTTCTGGGGGTTAATAGTGCGTCCACTGACACCAGTGCTGGGGTTAATAGTGTGTCCGCTGACACCAATGCTGGGGGTTAATAGTGCATCCGCTGACACAAATGCTGGGGTAATAATTCGCCCCCTGACACCAGTGCTGTTTTTTAAGTTTGAAAGTTTGCATGCGGCCCCCATGGGATATGAAAACTTGTCTTGTGGCCCTCAGGTAATTTGAGTTTGAGACCCCTGCTTTAAAAGAACAGCTCACACTAGCACTAAGAGGAGTAAAACAACATATAGAAATACCATAGGAGGGCAGCGAATAAGGAAGGGGTGGAGACAAGGAAAAGATCCAAATAAGTGAACAGTATGAGAGGGAGAACAGTGAGAGGAGGAGCAAGGGTAAAATCACCCAAACCCAGTCAAAGTCCCAGTTCAATAAAAAAGTATATGACCCAAGAAAGTAGACAGACAGAAGGGAAGGAAAAAAAGGCCAAAATAGAACAACTCTAGATATGAGTTTACTTTGTCAGTCAAGAATAGAACAAGATATTAAAATAGATTGGGAGATGGGACATAAAGAGGTGCAACAACTGAATGCCAATTACTAACAAAAGCAGAAATGGCTGCCATGTTTGTGGCTTTGGAAAACTCCCTGAAAGTAGAGATGGCAACAATCCATAAGGACTTGGTGCATATACTTACAAGGGTAGAAGACACAGAAAAAAAATTGGACAGCCAAACACAAACAATAACAGAAATGAAAGGAGAAATGGTAGTCCTATAAACTAAGCAAAGGGAGCTGGCATACAGATTGGCGGACCAGGAGAATCGACACAGAAGCAAAAGAGAAGAAAAAATACAGAAAATATTTAACCCAATATTGGGTAGAGAAGAAATAATTCTAATTAAAATAGAAAGAGTACATAGAATTAGAAGACCCAAAGGAATACCAATGGAGATGCCAACGGACATAATTTTAATATTCCAAAACTTTGACGAGAAAACTTGAATATGGGGTAATATGAGGCGAAAGCCAACAATAAAATACAAGGACAAGACCCTCCAGATCTTCGCAGTTCTGTCACAGGAAACATTAACAAGAAGAAGGACAATAAAACCCCTATTGGAATTGATGCAAAACCACAAAACACGGTATAACTGGGGTTTCCACGCTTGTCTAGTAGGTCAGAAAGACAGAGGTTCAGTAAAACTTAGATTCCCAGAAGAAATCCGTGACTTTTGGAAAAAATTGGGAATTCCAATCCCAGAAATCCACGGATGGACAGCGGCCACGAAAGAAAGAACTACACAAGATGAACGATGGCAACTAATACCCAATAAAACTAATATAAGCACACAAGCACAGATTATATTGGACTGAGGGGTGAGGGAGGGGAGAGGGGTGGGGCTCTGGGAAAAAGGAAAAAAAACGGAAATAAAAAATAAAATATGGGGGACAGGGGACCTGGCTTTTTAGACCCACCCCCTCAAGGGGGCATGGGACTTGCAAGAGTGCTTGATAGAGCACTACCTCAGGTCGGAAAAAGCAGATGGGCAGAGGAGGACCAAACAGAAAATATATAGAATTGCTATATGACCAGGAGAAGTTCAAACCACCAACATATAGGGGTCATTGAGAGGGAGGGGGAGGGAGGTGGAATGGGGTAGTGGGGTGTGGGAAGGGGCAGGTGTGGGAGGGAAGTAGGAGGGAGAAATGTCGGGAAAGTATATTTTATAGAGCTCACATACCTCCTCGGGGGGCGAGGAGATAGAAAACTAAAATGACCTTGTAAAATTGCTTGACCTATAACATTATAAAAAAATAAATAAAAAATAAATAAAACAATATTTCTTGTTTTATGGATCCCTGGGGATCTCGTTGGCCACAATATGGGAAGCGCATAAGGCATATATCAGGGGAATACTGATTTCTATAGGAGCCAAAAAGAAGGATAGATTAAGAGATAGGGAAATGACAAAAAAAGAAATATATGATCTGGAATAGTTACATAAAAAAAGCCCAGACGCTAAAACACCCCAAAAATTATTAGTAATAATGCAACACCTAAAAGATCTGATGGAATAGGAAAATATAAAAGTCTTCAATAAAGAAGCAAAAGGCAGATATAAATGGGGACATAAACCAGGAAAATATTTTGCAAAAACTCTAAAATATAAAAAAACCACTAAACTATATAGAAAAGATGAAAAACAGTAAAGGGTGGTATACGAAACAGAAACCGCAAAGGTATTCCAAAGCTATTACGGTGCTCTCTATTCAGTAAGTGAGAAGGAGATACTAGAGGGAAAAAAAATAGGAGGGAAAAAATTCTGGAATATTTAAGAGAAGCAAAATTACCGAAAGTCCCAAAAGAAAAAATACAATTCCTGGAAGACCCAATAACACAAGAGGGGATTAGAATAGCAATAAATAGTACAGCAGTAAGGAAGAGTCCAGGGCCGGATGGATTTACAATTAAATATTATAAAAAATTTAAAGAACAATTAATCCCAAAATTTTGTGAATATCTAAATGGCCTGGGTGAGGGGGAGAAGATGGGGAGAGAGTCTCTAAGGGCATATGTTACGATTATACCCAAAGAGGGAAAAGATGCTACATTATGTTCCAGCTATAGACCAATATTATTGCTAAATGCTGATACAAAACTATTTGCTAAAGTACTAGCAGCAAGACCAAAAAAGCTGATGCCCGAGTGGATCCATGAAGACCAAACGTTTTTCATACCGAGAAGGGAGAGTAAAGATAACGGTATAAGAACATTACTATTGTTAAAAAAGAGAAAGGTGGGGAATCCCCAGCTCTATTCTTGTCTATAGATGCAGAAAAAGCATTTGACAGGGTAGACTGGGGATTCATGATGGATACAATAGAGAACCTGGGAATAGAACCCAAGATGCTTCAATGGATTAAAAATCTATATAATCACTGGACAGCATCAGTTAAAGTAAATGGAGAAATCTCCTCACCCTTTGAGATGTTCAATGGAACAAGACAAGGACGCCCACTGTTGCCCCTTCTATATGTATTAGGGAAAAAGAGAGAGAGAGAGGGTGCCCCAGGAAAGGGATATAGTCAGATACAGGAGTATGAAACATATATAAAAAAGTACAAAATTTATTGGCAAGCAAAAATAAAGTTTACATACAACAATGTTAAAACAAAAGGATGATGGTCATATTATATTACAACAATATACAGCTGAATTCTGAATCAAGGAGCTGGTCTCATGGTAGGAGGCCAATCAATTATGCACAACAGCAAAAATAGAAATGTATCAGATCAAAAGTCAAGTATATATAAATGTGTAGCACATATTATATTAGTAGTGAAAAAGTATAGCAGGCAACAATCTGGGAAACAGCATCGGGGACAAGGGGGACAGGCAATAGTGAATCTAAAAATACTTCCAAAATGACCATCATAAACACAGTGCAATACACGTCAGAATCCACTTGGATTAGGGTCTGTGTCTCAAGGGGAAACCATCGCAAGGGGAGTAGTTGCAAAAGATAAGGTAAGAAGAAGTGTAAATGCCTCTCTGCCACAAGGGGGGGCACGGTGTCTGGCAACTGAGTCCACGAGGATTGTCGTAGAGCCAAAGTGGAACCCCCGAGCACAAAGAAGTATAATGTATGAATATATAATATGAGTCAGAAAAACTAGTTTCTGCAGATAAAGAGTCTGGATTGTGCAAAAACGAATGCATATAAACAAATTAGGCTGAAAGTGTATGCTAGAAAGCTCGGTGGTATTAGCCAAAGAAGTGCTTTTAATAAAATGGATAATAAATGGCAAATGCACTCACAAACAAAAGATGAGAAATGGCATGTAGCATAAGGATCATCTGCGCTTGTCCTGGAGAGCAGTCTGTTGACTGGAGTATCGTCCCCTGTAGCAATGATGGTGGTGGAACCCAGCGCTCTCGGTACCTGAGGGAGAGGATCTGCAAACACCGGAACACTGCACTGTGATGTCGTCACGGTACAAGGTCAGCGGGAGGGTGCGCATGTTCAAAGCATGCATGCTTCTTCCTCAGGCTTTAATGGGGGCCATCTTTGAAGAGGTATTTGATATATACTGAGCTCAGTGCCACCCGATTGGATGGATAGGGGATCACTGAATGCCAAAACTTTGCGTGTTACAAAAATACTAACACTAACAGAAACTAAAGACAGTGGCTGTACTGTTTAAAATGATTGAGTAATAGCACATAGCAAGTGTCTCAATGGAGTGAGTGATAGTACTATGGGGCACACATTAACATGGTGATGAAAAAAGAGAGGATAAGGGATTGATCAACCTACAGACATGTATACAGACATGTCAGTGACAACAAATATTATAGAATGCATAATATATGTAATATCATATCAAGGGTGTTCCATACAGGGCCAGTACAAGGGGTGGGCAGAAGGGGCGGATGCCCTGGGTGGGACCATTTACTGGAGGAAGGGGGGTGCAGTAGAGGCCACGCTACAGACCGCTTTGATATGTGGCTGCAGCGCTCCCCTCTCACCTCCTCCTCTTGTTTGACACACAGCGCGGGGGGGGGGTTTGTGTGTCACACAGCTGGGTCTGTGTGTGTGTTCAGCGGCACCGTAAAAAGGACCCACCCCCTAGACTGGCTCATGTAGTAGCAGATTGAATCAATGTTCTGCCTATCACACGAGCCAGTCTAGGGGGGCGGGACCTTGTTACGCAGCCGAACACACACACAGACCCAGCTGTGTGACATACAGCGCTGCAGAAGATGCCGGCTGTGTGATGCATCCAGGGCAGGCTATGGTGAGTCTGCATTCATAGGCAAAGTGAGACTGAAAATATGGTCACAGAGAGAGAGGCTGCGATTATGGTCACACAGGCTGCGATTATGGTCACAGAGAGAGAGGCTGCGATTATGGTCACACAGGCTGCGATTATGGTCACAGAGAGAGACACTGCGATTATGGTCACACAGGCTGCGATTATGGTCACAGAGAGACTGCAATTATGGTCACATAGGCTGCGATTATGGGCACAGAGGCTGCGATTATGGTCACAGAGAGGCTGCGATTATGGTCACAGAGAGGCTGCGATTATGGTCACAGAGGCTGCGATTATGGTCACAGAGAGGCTGCAATTATGGGCACAGAGGCTGCGATTATGGGCACAGAGGCTGCGATTATGGGCACAGAGGCTGCGATTATGGGCACAGAGAGGCTGCAATTATGGACACAGTGAGGCTGCAATTATGGTTGCAGAGGCTGCGATTATGGTCACAGAGGGGCTGCAATTATGGGCACAGAGGCTGCGATTATGGGCACAGAGAGGCTGCGATTATGGGCACAGAGAGGCTGCAATTATGGGCACAGAGAGGCTGCAATTATGGGCACAGAGGCTGCAATTATGGTCACAGAGGGGCTGAAATTATGGGCACAGAGGGGCTGAAATTATGGGCACAGAAAGGCTGAAATTATGGGCACAGAGAGGCTGTGATTATGAGCACAGAGAGGCTGCAATTATGGGCACAGAGGCTGTGATTATGGGCACAGAGAGACAGGCTGAAATTATGGGCACAGAGAGAGAGGCTGAAATTATGGTCACAGAGAGGCTGCGATTATGGGCACAGAGAGGCTGCAATTATGGACACAGTGAGGCTGCAATTATGGTTGCAGAGGCTGCGATTATGGTCACAGAGGGGCTGCAATTATGGGCACAGAGGCTGCGATTATGGGCACAGAGAGGCTGCAATTATGGGCACAGAGAGGCTGCAATTATGGACACAGTGAGGCTGCAATTATGGTTGCAGAGGCTGCGATTATGGTCACAGAGGGGCTGCAATTATGGGCACAGAGGCTGCGATTATGGGCACAGAGAGGCTGCAATTATGGGCACAGAGAGGCTGCAATTATGGGCACAGAGAGGCTGCAATTATGGGCACAGAGAGGCTGCAATTATGGGCACAGAGAGGCTGCAATTATGGGCACAGAGGCTGCAATTATGGTCACAGAGGCTGAAATTATGGTCACAGAGGGGCTGAAATTATGGGCACAGAGGGGCTGAAATTATGGGCACAGAGAGGCTGAAATTATGGGCACAGAGAGGCTGTGATTATGAGCACAGAGAGGCTGCAATTATGGGCACAGAGGCTGTGATTATGGGCACAGAGAGACAGGCTGAAATTATGGGCACAGAGAGAGAGGCTGAAATTATGGTCACAGAGAGGCTGCGATTATGGTCACAGAGTCTGCGATTATGGGCACAGAGAGGCTGCAATTAGGGTCACAGAGGCTGCGATTATGGGCACAGAGAGAGGCTGAAATTATGGTCACAGAGAGGCTGCAATTATGGTTACAGAAGCTGTGATTATGGTCACAGAGGGGCTGCAATTATGGGCACAGAGAGGCTGCGATTATGGGCACAGGCTGCAATTATGGGCACAGAGGCTGCGATTATGGGCACAGAGAGAGAGGCTGAAACTATGGGCACAGAGAGGCTGCGATTATGGGCACAGAGGCTGTGATTATGGGCACAAAGAGAGAGGCTGAAACTATGGGCACAGAGAGGCTGCGATTATGGGCACAGAGGCTGTGATTATGGGCACAAAGAGAGAGGCTGAAACTATGGGCACAGAGACGCTGCCATTATGGGCACTGAGGCTGCGATTATGGGCACAAAGAGAGAGGCTGAAACTATGGGCACAGAGAGGCTGCGATTATGGACACAAAGAGAGAGACTGAAACTATGGGCACAGAGAGGCTGCGATTATGGGCACATTGAGGCTGCAACTATGGGCATAGTAAGGCGGCATTGATGGGCACAGCAGTAGGCTGCATTTGATGGGCACTGGTGAGACTGCATTGATCTCTTTTATCATGTCTGCAGTCTCTGAGGGGAGTGTGTGTGTGTGTGTGTGTGTATATATATATATATATATATATATATATATATATATATATATATATATATATATATATATATATATATATATATATATATATATATATATATATATATATATATATATATATCTCAAATAATTATGGCCAAGAATAAAAATAATATCTGGAGAAAATAGATGGT
This sequence comes from Lithobates clamitans, assembly GCA_037952925.1. Classification (NCBI taxonomy): domain Eukaryota; kingdom Metazoa; phylum Chordata; class Amphibia; order Anura; family Ranidae; genus Lithobates; species Lithobates clamitans. The sequence continues at coordinate 130,853 of JBBGZY010001511.1, forward strand.
ATGTATACATAAAACTTATACACATGTATATATATATGTATATATATATATATATATATATATATATATATATATATATATATATATATATACACATATACATAGAAGGGGCATACAAATATAAGCACATGCATGATCATGGGAGCGTAGCAGAAATTGATCATTTAAATTAAAAATAGATAAAAAATGAATAAAGAAATTAAGACTTTTTTTAAATATTAAGCTTTTTTTTTTTTTAAATTAATCATTGATTGTCAATGGACAATCAATTAATTAATACTAGGAGAATTAGTGATCTGATAAAGGATTTATAGAGTTCAGAGGTCAGAAAGCAGATCATGGATACCAAACATGATGTGAATGTATTTGGTGTTGTGAACTTATGAGAACACTGATTATTGGTGATGTGTATGTGTGTGTGTGTGTGTAAGTATTTTCGCCCTGACTCATGGCTCAATGGCTACAAGAATGGAAATGGGAACAATGCGAATAGTATTATAACAGATGGTAATTATAATAAAATGTTGATTTTTGTGCCCTCTTTGAGGCCTCCAGGCAAAAGACTAAAATCCAAAAGTTTCTATGACCCAAACCCGCAGTCCTAGAGAGGATTGTTGGTGAAATTCTTTAAACTGCCTTGCAACGCTATATTTTTCCAAACCTTTTTCTACAGAATTACGATGCTCACTAAACCTTTTTCGAAGGGTCTGGATGGTGCGGCCTACATAGAATAAGCTGCAGGGACACATCAGGCAATACACAACATACTCAGAGGAGCAGGAGATGTATATGATGTATTGCTTGCCTTTGCAGGTAAATTCTTTTTGTCTATGTGTAACATGTTTGCATGTAAGACACAGGGGTTTCTTACACTGGTACATTCCCTTGATATTAAAGAATGTAAGGGAGGCACTCAGTCAATCCTGATATTTTTGTTTTTATTTTACTAGGCGCTACTTTGGACTTGATGTTTTTGGCTGTTCTGTAGGTAACCAACGTTCAATCTGTGAGTGTGGATTTGAGATGGGGGTCCCTATTCAGAATTGGCCAATGTTTTGCCAGGATCCTTTCCATTTTTCTAAATTGACTATGGAACTGTGTGATAAAACGAACCGATTGTGTGTTGTCTTCCAATTTCGTGGTTCTATCACTCATGACTTCAGTATGAAGATAATGTTGGTAAGCTCCTTCTACGATCTCATCTGGGTAGCCCTTATCTTGAAACTTCATTTTCAGTGCTTGGCCATGGGTAATGTAGTCTTGCATCCGAGTACAGTTATGCCTGAGTCTGCAAAATTGGCTCTTCGGAATATTATTCACCCAACGTGGGTAGTGACAACTCCCATAATGCAGAAAGGAGTTGGCAGACGTGTGTTTCATATAGTTTCGGGCACAAATGATGTTTTCATTGTGAAAGAGTTCTAGATCCAAAAAGGCAAGTTTTTTGTTGTCAGTGACTGCAGTAAAGGACAGGCCCATATCATTGGTGTTGCAGTGTTCCAGAAATGCTGGTATAAGAGTTTCACTCCATTGAGACACTTGCTATATGCTATTACTCAATTATTTTAATCAGTACAGCCACTGGCTTTAGTTTCTGTTAGTGTTAGTATTTTTGTAACACGCAAAGTTGCGGCATCCAGTCGGGTGGCACCTATCCATCCAATCGGGTGGCACCGAGCTCAGTATATATCAAATACCTCTTCAAAGGGCCCGTTAGAGCCTGAGGAAGAAGCATGCATGCTTTGAACGCGCACACCCTCCCACTGACCTTGTACCCGGAAGTGACGACATCGCAGTGCAGCATTACGGTGTTTGCAGATACTCTCCCCCGGATACCGAGAGCGCTGGGTTCCACCACCATCATCGCTACAGGGGACGATGCTCTGATACAACAGGCAACAGACTGCTCTCCAGGACAAGCGCGGATAATCCTTATGCTACATGCCATTTCTCATCTTTTGTTTGTGAGTGCATTTGCCATTTATTATCCATTTTATCAAAAGCACTTCATTGCTACGCTTAGAAGGGGCCGCTTCCTGTCTATGTCTATCTTCCAGATCCACTTCTATCTGCAAGCCGGCAGCCTTCTTTGTCCATAGCATTTTATCCAGCTCCCATACAGACTTATTATCATGGACTTTTACATTGTGCCCACCCATTGATTTGTTTTATTACATTTATTGTCTGTTCCCTCCCCCTTCCCCCCGTCTGATCCTCTTGTAATATCACACCCCCACAGGGAGTGTGCTTAATCTACCTATTCTTGTTTGCATGGTATTAGCCAAATACATAAGCTAAATAATGAGATAGACCATCTGTATGGGAATTTGAGTAGGGTGTGCTTGTGGGCACACTTCCGATGTCTATTCAAAGAGAGATGTAAAAAAGAAAATGAAATCAACTTACTTCCAGAAAGAAGCAAAGACCGTATCCCCCTAGGTAATAAGGAGTTCCTGGATGGGTAGCAGTTGCTAGTAAGGTATATAAGAGTTAGTAAGTTTAGTGGTGCACGCCTCCTGAGTCAACAACAGAAAGAGGAGACAAGGGAGTCCCCAGAAAGCAAAAAAGGGAATGGTCAACTACGGCTTATGGTACAAAAATGCAAAAAGGCTTTATTAAGGGTAGGGGGGGTGGGGGTATTTACATATACAAAAAATTCCAAATATATGTAAGATAAACAATGTATCTAAATAACACAGTCCGTCTCATTACACTAAACCAAAATTAAAAACCATGCTGCAACATTGATGAATAAAACTGCAGAGCGTGTCTGCAAGCCAAAAACGCATGCAGTGTCCATTTGAATCCAAAGAAAAAAGTATTGCACCAAACATTACATGGAGTAAGCTACTGATGGGATATCAAGTCTTATGTGGTCTAGTATTAACTGTGCATCAGATTGAGCAGTACTGAGAAAAAAAACAAAAAAAACAAAACCCCCATATATCCACATAGACAGGACCTTACATAACTGAATTAGGTGGGGTTTTTTAAAAAAAACCTCTGTTAGAAGGAAATCCTCCACAAGCAGCTTCCAACCTCAGTGCACTAAATGTGTGTTTACACCAGTTGTTTTGGAAATGGAAAGACCAGCGTTCCTGTTACTAGGTATGTCCAGTGCACAAACACTATTTCCTCAATGCAGCATAAAAGGAGCAAAGGACAAACCACTCCAAAGAAAGGGCTTAGTCTCTTTTCCAATCTAGACCAGGATAATATTTTCACAGTTCATCAGTTTCAAGTGTGTCAATCCATGCAGGAGGGTGAATGGCAAACAGATGCAAAGACTATTAATAAGCAGGTAAGGAGGGAAAGAGAAACTGCCCATTGGGCTCTCACCTCTTTCAAGTACTGGGGATGTCCTCAGACTCTGCTGTCTTGCTGTTTGGCATGGAGCGGCTCACAGTCAGTTCAGAGCAACATTCAGTGTGTAGTCACAGCACACCATTCTCCTCAATAGTAGACACTGCAGACTGTGTGATCACATGACCGGTCACATGGTTAGAAAGAGACCAGGAACCAGGAAATTTGCATTCAATTGCTGATGCGGAATTAGCTTGTGAAGTATGGTGCTGTATGCAAATCACAGGGAAACCCTTTTACATTGCTGGAAAAGGAAGCATGTTGAAGGCCTGCTGACAAGCCCTGCAGGGGCTGCGTTGACGTTTCGTACGCCTCCGCGTACTTCTTCAGAACAATTTGGCATTGAATTAAGGTTGATTTAAATAGGGAACACTGTCCAATCAGATCAAACCATGCCAAATAGCTATTTTCTGCCATCTTGTGGTCACATCAGGTAATGCAGTGGAAAAAAGGTGCCAATCAGTTGCTCAAACGAAAAAGTACTTATTTGCAAGGGGGGAGAAAGAAATACAATCTCACATATCACCAGGCATCAAGTAAAGAGCGCAATAGACATTGTAATAAATTTCCTCATAAGGTGGAATGGCCCTCATGGTCAGAAATAAATTCTATCAAAAACAACCAAAACAAGAGATCAACCGGGGAGCCTTTATAAAACACTTCAAACCTAATGTTTATGGTTCAAGAAAGACACTCAGGCTTAGTTCGTGGTTCAAGCCATTAGGTTGAAGAGTACCAAGCCTGAATATCCATTTTTTCTCTTTGCGTAGGAGTACCCTGTCAAAGTCACCCCTACGGTCTGTCAGAGAAAGGGCATAAAAGCCCTTTACCCTCAGACCTGTGGTTTTGCCCTGATGAAAATCCAAAAAGTGTTGAGCCACTGAAGTTTCTTCCTTTAGCCTGATACTCTTCAGGTGTTCCCCGAATCTAACACGCAGCTGTCTCTTAGTTTTGCCTACATACAATTTATGACATGGGCATTCGAGAACATAGAGTATTCTAGTTGTGGCACAGTTAATGAAAGACCGAATCTCAAATTGTTGACTACCATCTGAATTTCTAAAGGTTTTTGAGCGGTCCACATACTTACATGTGCCACAGTGGCCACACGGAAACATGCCGTTGACCCGAGGGATATCAGTGAGCCAACTTCTATTTGAGGGCCGTACAAACTCAGATTGCACCAGCATGTCATTGAGGTTTTGGGCTCGTTTAGCAACCATTGACGGTCTCTCACCGATAATTTGCCTCGACCCAACAGCCCGCAACAGTATGTGCCAATGTTTTGAGAGGATTGTATTAACCTGGTGCCACTGGGACCCATAGGGGGTGATAAATCTCACCAGTCCCTCAGTCTCCTGTTGTGTCTTTTTCTGGGGTAAGAAGAGGTCAGCTCTCCTCTTATGTCCTGCGATGCTCATTGCTCGCTTGAGGGTCCGGTGGGGGTATCCCCTTTCCCTGAATCTCTGGTAGAGTTGTTTAGATTCGGAAAAGTAGTCCTCCTCAGTAGAGCAATTTCTGCGGATTCTCATGAACTGTCCAACCGGGATCCCACGTATCAGAGACTTGGGAGGCCCAATCATGGGGAGGAGAGGCATTAGCTGACCATGGGGCTCATCTCAGTGTTAGACGAGATGCCTCAGATCAGCTGTGACGCCTAATCAGCTGGGGATCCATCAGTTGGACAATCCCCTGGCTCTGGCGGTGCCCGGCGCCACCACGTCATCCGGCGCGGTGACGTCAGGCGTCGGAGGGCCGCCGGCATGGGGAGTGGGCGGAAGTTCCCCAGGCAAGATGGAGACTGCAATTCGTGCATTCGCAGACCCACATGAATGCAGATCCGAGATGCAGAAATGGAGACAGAGGGCCGCACTTTGGGTCCTCCCCATGCGGGGGGACCCGGCTGTCAAGTGCACCAAATATCAGAGTTAAAGGCAGAGAGGGTAGAATAATAGATATTAAACATAAATGTCTTTGTTATAACTAGACATAAAAATGGGACATAACTTTAAATATGAGACACAGGACCTGTGGAGGTGGACAAGCGGGTCTGAGGTGTTTAAACCAGTACAGAAAGTGTTAATCTTATGTTAAGAAACATATGCAAAATACAGGAAAATAACAACTGGCACATATGGCATGCATAAACATCATAGAATACATGGTAGTGGGTACACAAACATGATCAAGGATGTTACAATCTAATGAGTCAAAAGCATTTTGGAGGAAGGGTCTGAACAAAAAATATATGCATTTACATAGTTATGTACAGTGTGAATCATAGAATAAAGAATATCAGAGGGAGAAAGAGAGGAGCAAGAAGAGGGGGCCCAATTTGGTATTACAGGCAATCTAGGGTCATATGGACATTGAACGGTGTATGAGCATTAACAAGATCACATATCTCTATCAAAGCCTCCAGAAGAAAAACCCTGTAAAAAAGACTTAAAATTGAAAGCCTCATTCAGGCCTGGAGGCGCAGTGGCATTCAAATCCGAAATCTGTCTAAGCTTCCATTGGAGGAGAATCTTGTTAAGATCGCCTCCTCCATGGCTCGGATGTATTCGATCCAACACCAGGATTCTAATCCTGGGAGGGCGGCCAAGATGAACCTGGGCCACATGTCTCCCCAGGGGTAGGTCCTGATTACTGGTTTTCATGGCTAAGACATGACAATAAATTATTTTCCACAAGTTCTGAATAGTTTTCCTTATATATAATTACAACCACAATCACATTGTAACAGAAGAGGCCCGTCTGTATGTAACTAGAGGGGCTGGGGGGACAAATAGTCCTATTGTGGGGTCAGAGGCCAAAATGTGCCAGTATTTATGAAAAATTTGTTTACCTTTTAAGATGTTTATTGGAATAGGTTGTGATAATGTGGGTATATTCGTGAGGAGTGGAATTATCCTTCTTATGGGAAAAGAGAAAATCGTGTCTATTCGTGTTGTCTACCCAATTAAATGCCTTTTTCAGGCATTTGTGACTGTAGCTTCTTTCTAATAGGCATCTTTTGAGGTTTTTGGCTTCATGCTTGAAGTCTGTGTCGTTGGAACAATTGCGTTTAGTGCACAGGTACTGACTGTAGGGAATCGAGTTGACCAACGGTTGGGGTGGAAGCTAGATGAATGTAAGATGGTGTTACCTGCAGTTGGCTTCCTGAATAGTTTACAGGATAGTAAGTTGTTGGAGTCTTTGTAAGTGTCACGTGCACTCAACTTCTTTGGTCGACCATGGCAAGGCCTGTTCTCAGTGGAACCTGTCCTGTTAAACCGCTGTATGGTCTTGGCCACTGTGCTGCAGCTCAGTTTCAGGGTCTTCTTGTTCTTCTTATAGCCTAGGCCATCTTTATGTAGAGCAACAATTCTTTTTTTCAGATCCTCAGAGGGTTCTTTGCCATGAGGTGCCATGTTGAACTTCCAGTGACCAGTATGAGCGAATGAGAGCGATAATACCAAATTAAACACCCCTGCTCCCCATTCACACCTGAGACCTTGTAACACTATTGAGTCACATGACACCGGGGAGGGAAAATGGCTAATTGGTCCCAATTTGGACATTTTCACTTAGGGGTGTACTCACTTTTGTTGCCAGCAGTTTAGACATTAATGGCTGTGTTTTGAGTTATTTTGAGGGGACAGCAAATGTACACTGTTAAGCCCCATACACACTATCAGTTTTTCTGCTGAGTTAGTCCTTCAGATTTACCAAAACCATATAATATGAGGTCAAACCTTAGGAGTTTCAATGTGTATGCAATCAGGCAGGCCCTTGCACTACATGGTTTTGGTAAATCTGAAGGACTACCTCAGCAGAAAAACTGATAGTGTGTATGGGGCTTTATACAAGCTGTACTCTCACTACTTTAAATTGTAGCAAAGTGTCATTTCTTCAGTGTTGTCACATGAAAAGATATACTAAAATGTTTACAAAAGTGTGAGGGGTGTACTCACTTTGCGAGATACTGCGTGTGTGTATGTATATATATATATATATAAGGATAAGGTTTGCTCGGGCCTGCAGCACACCGCTCAGCGCCAAATGGATAGATCAATGTCAAAAAAGAGGCAAAACTGAAGACTGGGGGAGATGAAAAACACTCAGTATCTAAACTGAGTGCTCCAAAAGAAAGCAGCCGTTTTAAAAATCATAAGACTGTAAAATGATAATGTTAATAATAGTATACATAAACTATAGGAGTAAACATACACTACAAAACAGCGCTAATGTTGAGCAAAAATGTGTAGGAAATCATGCGGCCAACTACGCATAAAAGAAATCAAACAGAAAGGTAGAGAGTCTGTGAAGTGGTCAGAGGAATGTCCATAAGTGACAATACAGCCGTATCCCAGTGTGCGCCTTCCACCGGTCAGTAGAATTTCACCCTGTGTTGACGCTCTCCCCCTAGGGGGTCAGACTCACCAGATCTGCAAATTATATAAGCCTCCAAGAGCAAAAAGATCTCCTCAACACCTCTCTCTCAATACCACTCCGGGGGGTTCAGGGGGGGTCACAACTCCAAACAGATGAATACCAGAAAGAAAAAGAGTGTGCACATAGCGTAATTCTGTTTATTGAAGTCAATCCCACAATCTTCAAAAAAAACCCTCAATCAATATACGTACAAAGTATAAACAGTCAATCAAGCAAAATTAAAGATTTGCGTGTCACCATTCCAAAGATCAGCCGGCTCGGTATCCAGGGGAACGGATCGCTTCCTGGTTGTAGATCGGGCTGTGGTGGAACGCAAACCTCACTTCCGGCGTCGTGTAAGCCACGCCCTGACGCGTTTCGTCATATCCTGACTTCGACAGAGGGCGTGGCTACACGGCGTAATGAGAGGCTTATATCACCCGCCCCAATCTTAACCACCAATCGCAGAGCAACCAGCCCGACGTCAGGCGCACGATGTCAGACATGGAGCTCAGCGGTGGCTCAGCATAGGGAAAAGAGGGGGGGCGTGCTTAACCTCGCTGCACACAACAGGTGACAGTGACGATTTGCCGGGATCCATGAGCGATCGCTCATCCCGTACACCCACATAATGCACATAACTACAAAGTCACCAGCCAGCATACGTACTAATAAACACACGAAATGCCGCTACAATAAATAAAAACAGGCATGGTTATGTAAACTATACTAGCACTAAAAATCAACATAGTATGATCGTAGTGGTGTAGTGACCACTTGCGAACTATGATTACATAGACGTTTTCAAGCATAATTCTTTAAACAGCATGTATTAAAAATCACATGTTCATAAAAGGATATGCAGGTAAAGATTATACTGGTTAGTGTAAACCAAACAGCATTATACATCTGCGTCAATAAATAATATATAAATCTATATCGATCGGAGATAATAACATATATCACACATAAATACCAGGCGTCATACTGGGGACCAGAATTAAAAAAATATTGACATAATAAGACATAATTGACAATAATTAAAATTAATAAAATAATTGAGAAACTCTATTCCAGAGATAGTCATTGCTCAGATAATAAACATTGTAATCGTTAAAATAATAAAAGATTACATTTAAGAGTCACTAATAAAGCAGTTGATGTCTAGGTCAACGTTTAACCCCTTTGGCGCTAAAGTATCAGCCAAAAATATCCACTGGGTATCTCTTTTAGAGAGATCACGGACCAGATTGGAACCCCTCCATTTCGGCTTAAGGTGGTCAATGCCCCAGAACTTAAGACCCGACGGGTCCCGATTGTGCACAAGCTTGAAATGTAAAGACACGTTGTGGTCTTTGAAGCCTAGTTTGATATTGGCTATGTGTTCTGCAATTCTTACTCTTAAAAGCCTTTTTGTGCGTCCAATATAAATCAAGCCGCACGGGTATTGAAGGGCATAAACCACATGCGACGTGTTGCATGTGATGAATTCACCAATGGCAAATTCTCTACCATTAGAGGTCGACCTAAAATTTTCCACAGCCCTGAGGGGCCTATTGACCTCTCTGCAAGCTCGACATCGTCTACAGCTAAAAAAGCCTTTTCTATCCCAGATAGTGGGCAGCCTGGACGGAGGATCAAGTACTTTCTGCACTATTTTGTCGGCAAAGCTAAGAGACTTTCTGTAAATAAATCTGGGCCTATGTGGCAGAACCGAGTGTAGAACTCTATCCATCAGCAACACATGCCAGTGGGCCGAGATAATGTCCTCCACCTCCCTATATTGGGAGTGGAATTCTGATAAAAAGCTCCATTCATGGCTTTCTCTAGCCATTAAAAGTGGAGCTTCATCGAGCAGAGAGGATCTTGGTTGGAGGGCTAATTCATGGATAATGGAGTCCAGCATCACCTCTTGATACCCCTTCTCCATGAATTTTTTCTTTATAACCTGTGCTTGCATCAAAAAATCCGTATCTTCCGAACAGTTCCTTTTTATTCTCGTAAGTTGTCCTTTAGGGATGTTCTTAAGCCACATCGGGTGGTGGCCACTAGTGGTGGGCAAGTAGCTGTTGGAATCGGTGGGCTTGAAATAAACTTTAGTTGCCAAACAGTTCCCTTTCCTAAAGATGGTGACATCCAAAAAGTGTATGTCACTCTGACTAGCCTCACTAGTCAATACAATGTTATTCGTATTAGAGTTGAGTTCTCTCAAAAATTCATGGAGGCTATCACTAGTACCATCCCAGATAAAGAATAAATCGTCAATATACCTCCTGTATAGCAAAAGTTGGTGGCGGGCGACCGAAAAAATAGTTTTGTCCTCCCACTCACCCATAAACAAATTTGCTATACTAGGGGCAAATTTTGCTCCCATAGCTACACCTCTGCACTGAGAATAGAACTGACCGTCAAACCAAAAGAAATTATGGCCTAAACAGAAATCTAAGGCATTCCTAATAAAAACTTTGTGACTGTGTGGCAAGTCGTCCCGCTGGGATAGAGCCCAATTAAGGGCTAGAAGAGCATTGTCATGTTGGATCACTGAATAAAGTGATGCAACATCAGCGGTTACTAAATACACTTCTTGTTTCCCTGTTAAGTCAATCTGCTGAAGAATTTGCAGAAGACTTTTGGTATCCTTAAGATATGCCTTGGTACATATAACACTGTCTTGTAGGAAATGATCCAGGTATTGGCCCATACGAGATGTAATTGAGCCAATCCCATTCACAATTGGCCTGCCTGGAGGGTTATTCAGATCTTTATGTATCTTCGGTAGAGTGTAGATCGTGGGGATCCTACTACTACTCGGCACAAGATATTTTTTCTCACGGCTAGATAGTACACCTAAAGCATAACCACTTTCAACCAGATTTCTCAAATCTTTCTCGTACTGTACAGTAGGATCTTTTGACAATTTCACGTAAGTATTGCTGTCATTCAGCATTTCAGTAAGTTGGTCCTGATAAAACTGTTTATCTAAAATCACTACTCCCCCTCCTTTATCGGCGGGCCTGATGACAATTTCCTTCCTTTTCTCCAGCATAGTAATCCCATCTAATATATACTGAGGGTTTACCTTCTTTTTTGGCACTATACGCTCTAAATCCCGTGTCACTAGTCCTTTAAACACATCGATATTCTGATTCGCACTATTCAAGGGATTAAACAATGACTTATTCTATAGCCCACTGTCAGTTGGCACCGAGGCCATAGCTGTAGCGCCGACAGGTTGGGAATTTTTATTCAGAAAGTATTTTTTAATATTTAACTTTCTAATGTACTTGTGTACATCAATGAACACATTGAATTTGTTAATCGGCCTTTTAAGGCCGCATTTTAAACCCAGATGCAAAATATTCGTTTCCTTGTGTGATAAAACTGCCTTACTAAGGTTAAAGATGCCTCCTAATCCTGCTCTCTCCTTCTTTTTCTGGGCCCTTCGTCCTGCCCTGCAGCCCCTTGTTCTCCTCTCCGTGGATTGGGATGTCCGGCATAATCCCTCTCCCATTGGGGGTACTCCCTCCACTGTGGTTCTACATAGGTCTGTCTCGCCTGTGGATGGGACGGGGGCCTCCCTCTGCGTTGGGGGTAACCACGACCCCGTTTCTGCCAGCCCCTCCCCCTCCCTAAAAAAGGACGAGGGGAATGGTAATTTGTTCTATCACCATTATCCCTCAGGGGTTCATATCTGTTGTGAACAGGGACTTGATACTGGCTGCTAGAGGGCATCGGGTAATGGGGATTGGTAGGTATACTTCTCCTATCATCTGATCCACCTCGTCCCACACTGCCCCTGACTGGGGTAGAGTAAGTATGGGGGGGACGGCCAGATATATCCTCCCTTCCTCCATCCACCCCAGATGGTACGGTGTTCAATAAATTATTAGAGGGATGTGCTGTTTGTGCAGACCCTCTCCTAAGATTAACATTCTCATCATTCTTAAAGAGGAGTTCCACCCAGGGGGGCCATTAAAAAAAAAAAAAATTAAAAGTCAGCAGCTACAAATACTGCAGCTGCTGACTTTTAATTGGACACTTACCTGTCCCTGGTTCCAGCGATGCGGGGGATCGAAGCCCCGCTCGTCCCCCCCCTCCGCTCGTCGGTGCCAGCATTTCAACTGTGGGCGCCGGGCTGTGGCTTCACAGCCTGGCACCCACTGCGCATGCGCGAGCGGCGCCGAGCGCCGTGATTGGCCGCTTAATCACCTGGGACCTGCAATGGGTCCCAGATGATTGACAGGAGGGAGGGAGAAGAGCCGAGCCCTTCCTGTGCCAGGGGGAAGTGATGTCACCAGCCCAGGCAGACGAAGGGGCAGACTACGAGGGACCACCTAGCAACAGGCATTTAGAGGTAAGTAAAAAAAAAAAAAATATCCAAATGTTTTTTTATTTTTTTTTTTAGAATTATTTAGATATGTTTGTTTTTTTGGGTGGAACCCCACTTTAACTTGTTGCCAAAGATACACAGAGCCAGATCTGAAGTCAGCCAAATCTCTCTGGAATTTCTTGGCTTTCTTTTTCTGTGTATCCTTATCAACTTTCTCGAGTTTCTTTTTAATGCGGGCATTGAAATCCACTACTTGTTGTGAATCTTTTATTGGATCTAATTGCAAACGAAACTCATTGATTTTACCCTCTAAGATGGACATTTTCTTTCGTTTACTTGCAAGAACCAAATCCTGCAACTTAAATCCCATGCCCATAAAAAAATCAAACCATTCTTTCATGGATTCTGGATCATCCAGCCCATCTTGGGGAACTACATCCCACCTAAGGCTCCTAACTATAATTTGTTGCTTAACATACTGTTCAAACGCACAGATGTCCCACCATGTGCGGACCTGTTTTTCTAATGCATTTCCCAAAGAAGTAAGTAAACCATTAATATTAGTCTGTGCAGTGGTCTGCTCGTTGACTGCAAAAACATTTCCAATATCTATAGTTCTACTACTCAAAAACATCAACGAATCCATGGCTGCCAAGAAAGGGAAACGAAATAAAAGGATAAGGTTTGCTCGGGCCTGCAGCACACCGCTCAGCGCCAAATGGATAGATCAATGTCAAAAAAGAGGCAAAACTAAAGACTGGGAGAGATGAAAAACACTCAGTATCTAAACTGAGTGCTCCAAAAGAAAGCAGCCGTTAAAGATCTGAATAACCCTCCAGGCAGGCCAATTGTGAATGGGATTGGCTCAATTACATCTCGTATGGGCCAATACCTGGATCATTTCCTACAAGACAGTGTTATATGTACCAAGGCATATCTTAAGGATACCAAAAGTCTTCTGCAAATTCTTCAGCAGATTGACTTAACAGGGAAACAAGAAGTGTATTTAGTAACCGCTGATGTTGCATCACTTTATTCAGTGATCCAACATGACGATGCTCTTCTAGCCCTTAATTGGGCTCTATCCCAGCGGGACGACTTGCCACACAGTCACAAAGTTTTTATTAGGAATGCCTTAGATTTCTGTTTAGGCCATAATTTCTTTTGGTTTGACGGTCAGTTCTATTCTCAGTGCAGAGGTGTAGCTATGGAAGCAAAATTTGCCCCTAGTATAGCAAATTTGTTTATGGGTGAGTGGGAGGACAAAACTATTTTTTCGGTCGCCCGCCACCAACTTTTGCTATACAGGAGGTATATTGATGATTTATTCTTTATCTGGGATGGTACTAGTGATAGCCTCCATGAATTTTTGAGAGAACTCAACTCTAATACGGATAACATTGTATTGACTAGTGAGGCTAGTCAGAGTGACATACACTTTTTGGATGTCACCATCTTTAGGAAAGGGAACTGTTTGGCAACTAAAGTTTATTTCAAGCCCACCGATTCCAACAGCTACTTGCCCACCACTAGTGGCCACCACCCGATGTGGCTTAAGAACATCCCTAAAGGACAACTTACGAGAATAAAAAGGAACTGTTCGGAAGATACGGATTTTTTGATGCAAGCACAGGTTATAAAGAAAAAATTCATGGAGAAGGGGTATCAAGAGGTGATGCTGGACTCCATTATCCATGAATTAGCCCTCCAACCAAGATCCTCTCTGCTCGATGAAGCTCCACTTTTAATGGCTAGAGAAAGCCATGAATGGAGCTTTTTATCAGAATTCCACTCCCAATATAGGGAGGTGGAGGACATTATCTCGGCCCACTGGCATGTGTTGCTGATGGATAGAGTTCTACACTCAGTTCTGCCACATAGGCCCAGATTTTTTTACAGAAAGTCTCTTAGCTTTGCCGACAAAATAGTGCAGAAAGTACTTGATCCTCCGTCCAGGCTGCCCACTATCTGGGATAGAAAAGGCTTTTTTAGCTGTAGACGATGTCGAGCTTGCAGAGAGGTCAATAGGCCCCTCAGGGCTGTGGAAAATTTTAGGTCGACCTCTAATGGTAGAGAATTTGCCATTGGTGAATTCATCACATGCAACACGTCGCATGTGGTTTATGCCCTTCAATGCCCGTGCGGCTTGATTTATATTGGACGCACAAAAAGTCTTTTAAGAGTAAGAATTGCAGAACACATAGCCAATATCAAACTAGGCTTCAAAGACCACAACGTGTCTTTACATTTCAAGCTTGTGCACAATCGGGACCCGTCGGGTCTTAAGTTCTGGGGCATTGACCACCTTAAGCCGAAATGGAGGGGTTCCAATCTGGTCCGTGATCTCTCTAAAAGAGATACCCAGTGGATATTTTTGGCTGATACTTTAGCGCCAAAGGGGTTAAACGTTGACCTAGACATCAACTGCTTTATTAGTGACTCTTAAATGTAATCTTTTATTATTTTAACGACTACAATGTTTATTATCTGAGCAATGACTATCTCTGGAATAGAGTTTCTCAATTATTTTATTAATTTTAATTATTGTCAATTATGTCTTATTATGTCAATATTTTTTTTATTCTGGTCCCCAGTATGACGCCTGGTATTTATGTGTGATATATGTTATTATCTCTGATCGATATAGATTTATATATTATTTATTGACGCAGATGTATAATGCTGTTTGGTTTACACTAACCAGTATAATCTTTACCTGCATATCCTTTTATGAACATGTGATTTTTAATACATGCTGTTTAAAGAATTATGCTTGAAAACGTCTATGTAATCATAGTTTGCAAGTGGTCACTACACCACTACGATCATACTATGTTGATTTTTAGTGCTAGTATAGTTTACATAACCATGCCTGTTTTTATTTATTGTAGCGGCATTTCGTGTGTTTATTAGTACGTATGCCGGCTGGTGACTTTGTAGTTATGTGCATTATGTGGGTGTACGGGATGAGCGATCGCTCATGGATCCCGGCACATCGTCACTGTCACCTGTTGTGTGCAGCGAGGTTAAGCACGCCCCCCCCTCTTTTCCCTATGCTGAGCCACCGCTGAGCTCCATGTCTGACGTTGTGCGCCTGACGTCGGGCTGGTTGCTCTGCGATTGGTGGTTAAGATTGGGGCGGGTGATATAAGCCTCTCATTACGCCGTGTAGCCACGCCCTCTGTCGAAGTCAGGATATGACGAAACGCGTCAGGGCGTGGCTTACACGACGCCGGAAGTGAGGTTTGCGTTCCACCACAGCCCGATCTACAACCAGGAAGCGATCCGTTCCCCTGGATACCGAGCCGGCTGATCTTTGGAATGGTGACACGCAAATCTTTAATTTTGCTTGATTGACTGTTTATACTTTGTACGTATATTGATTGAGGGTTTTTTTGAAGATTGTGGGATTGACTTCAATAAACAGAATTACGCTATGTGCACACTCTTTTTCTTTCTGGTATTCATCTGTTTGGAGTTGTGACCCCCCCTGAACCCCCCGGAGTGGTATTGAGAGAGAGGTGTTGAGGAGATCTTTTTGCTCTTGGAGGCTTATATAATTTGCAGATCTGGTGAGTCTGACCCCCTAGGGGGAGAGCGTCAACATAGGGTGAAATTCTACTGACCGGTGGAAGGCGCACACTGGGATACGGCTGTATTGTCACTTATGGACATTCCTCTGACCACTTCACGGACTCTCTACCTTTCTGTTTGATTTCTTTTATGCGTAGTTGGCCGCATGATTTCCTACACATTTTTGCTCAACATTAGCGCTGTTTTATATATATATATATATATATATATATATATATATATACATATATTTAAAACCTAAACATATATAACAAAAATCTCCAAATCCAAGTGGAACTTACCACCATGTTATTCAATTCCCTGATGAAGATGCACATCAAGAATTAAAACATGTATCATAGTGTAGTTTTGTCTATTTGATTGTGAACCAATTCCTTATTATGTTTTTATATGCACAGTGTTTCTTACATTTTTAAACCCAGCATAATAAATATTTTGGTTTTAACTACTGTCTACAAAAAAAATCCCCTAGATTTTGCTATTATCTGTCTCATATTATATTTTTGGACATGAAACTGTATATAACCAGACTGGACCCTATTCCCGTACTATTGGTGGGTTAAACACCGTGCCTATATTCTTTATTCTTTGGTTGTCCAAACCCTGGTTGCTTGCTTAAATCATTTCTCAATTGTCTAGTTGGTGAGTGTTTTCCGTTATTTTGTTGTTTTGTTTTCTTCAGTATGGGAGAGGTAAATGGAGAGGAATGGGATAATCTTATGTTGGGATATCCATTACAGTATGGTGAAAATGAAAAACCTCAAACTGAACTGTTTTCCATTTTTTCTAGCTTACAAAAGATACCAGAGGAAAAAAATCTGCTCTACATTTGCATGTTAACTCGTTTGAGCAGTATATTAACGAGGGCTATAACCCTATGGGCTTAAGGATTCATATTTTTCTCAACATTTCCAGAGTATCTGAGGACTTTAAAAAAAGTGGGTAGACAATTTATCCACCTGTTCTAGAAACATGATGATGTTATTGATTGGTGATTATAGGATGAAAATGAATGTCCTAGACATTGAAATCCAAAATATACAGAGCTTGCTGAATTACTTACATTTGCATGATAAATACATCGAGCTTAAGGCTGGGTTCACACTGCTGCGGTACGGGAATGCAGCAAATTTACTGCGGGTTCCCGCATCGCACCAACTCGCACGGCAGTTCACACTGCCATATGCGAACTGCTGGGGAGTGTCATACAATGTTAATGACACCCCTAGTTCAGCCCGCATATCGCACTGCGAACTGACAATTCGGACATTTTCGGATCGCATAGGTGTGAACACCCATGCGATCCGATTCTGGTCCGAACAAAAAAAAGGGTCCTGTGCGAGTTTGGACCGAATGCGGTGCGATATCAGCCATACTATCTGTATGGCTGATATCGCACAGCACAGACATCGCATGTGATGTGAACAGCAGTGCGCTGCCAATCACATACGATGTCTGCCACCACAGCAGTGTGAACCCAGCCTGAAGGTAAACTTAAGACAGATCTAGAAATATATAACAAGCAAACTCTCATTAAAAAGGACAGGAAGTTTTTGAGCGATTAAAAGGAAAAGTGTACAAATAAGACCTGCTAAAAAATGTTACACATATGTAGATCCACTGTGATTAAAATGAAAAAGAAAAACAATATATATATTCGTAAAACACAAACAGAGTAAATCAATCACATGCGTGGGCGAATTGAAACTATAATCGCCCTAATAAAGGTGTTCAAATCACATCCGTGAAAAAATCTTCCAATCCAGTAACATAAAGTGACCAAGTTCAAATAAAAGTCAGTGTAATGGTGATGGTTCAAAGAAAAAGTTCCGGTTTTGAATCAAACGTGTCCAAAGAAAAACATGCTGTGAAGTGCCTTGGTGACCCCCAATGTGATTGCGCTCACCTTGGAGCGTGTGACACAGGTTTTAATTGTGTCAATACACGCTTTTGGAGCCACCCCTGGGCTCAGTATTAGGTACAGCTGATTCCCACACTAGATTCTTTATGGCTCCACTCACATCAGACCATATAAAAGAAAAAGGCTAATATAGTGTAATACCGTAGGATACTTTTATTAAAATCACATCCAATCCCCACATGGGGGACTCACATTTATAAGGTGCTCATGTGCACCAAACATAACATAGGAAAAAACGGCTGTGCGGCGTGCTGCGGGGTGTGAGAGCTCCACAACCCAGCTCTGTGCTGATCGCTCCCTCCTGGCCCCTCCCCCATTGGAAGATTTTTTCACGGATGTGATTTGAACACCTTTATTAGGGCGATTATAGTTTCAATTCGCCCACGCATGTGATTGATTTACTCTGTTTGTGTTTTACGAATATATATATTGTTTTATTTAATTTTTTTCTTTTTCATTTTAATCACAGTGGATCTACATATGTGTAACATTTTTTAGCATATACACCTTATTAGGAATGATTTATATTTTAATCACTGTGGATTGTATATTTATCTTTTTACGTTTTTCTATGCACATTGCACTTTGTGATTTATTGAACTAGATATTTTTTAGTGTGTTTGGTCATAGGATTCACACAGCAGGTGATCTTAGTAAGTGATCAGAGCTTTAGGATTCACACAGCAGGTGATCTTAGTAAGTGATCAGAGCTTTAGGCTCTATTTGATTTGCACGCTTTATTATCTATGATTTGTACTTAGATTTACAGTTATTCAGTTACACCCCTAGGCGCGGCGCATTTTTTCATATATCATTTATCGCACGGTCATGAATACGTGATCTGCGCCTGCAGCCGGGTAGCTGTTTGGTTGAATTTCCATTAAGGCACTGGATAATTGTGGCTCGCAAGATTTTTTTTCATAATTCTGTACAAATAAGACACTGGTGCTGGTCATTTAACATGCAATAATGCTCCTCGCACACAGTTTGCTGATGATAATGCTTTTCATTCATTGTCTGATTCTTCACTTTCTTTTCAGGTTTCAAGCGGCACTGACAGGTGCACTTACACCCATTTTATAAATCTACATAGAGGCTCTGGGCACTCTTCTAAAAATGAGTTTAGGCGAAGGTTAGTTGATCCTATCCCTTCCAACTCTAGCCATCACGTGGTGTCAGTTAATCTTGGTGGTGGTGACCATGTACCCTATGACAATACTCTCTCACAGTCTATTGGGATGATTGGCCCCTCTCCCACATCTGGCGCAGTGCCCAAACAAATGCAGGGTGCTTTACATACACATTCACCTTCCTCTTTTTTATCCAATACACAGTCTAAACAGGTACCTAACACAAAAACACACAGGAATAGACCTGTATGTCAGAGGGTTAACACAGTCAGAGCCTGTCAGTATCAGCGCGTCCCGGTGCGCCTGCGCGGTAGAGCCTCACATCAGCACGTACGGGCACACAATCGGCGGGTACGAGCGCGTGATCCGAACGGGTTAGCACACGTGGGCACACGAACGCATGTACGTACAGCGGGACGTCCCCTTGGCGGGCCTATATAAAGGCAGCTATGCCTTGTGCTCATTGCTGGTTTGTCTTCTCAGCTTCCAGTGTTCCGTTTATCCTTTGCATACCTGTTCCTGCCTGTTGTGACCCGGACTGTTGCTTATCCTCTCTCCAGTGTTTGACCCTCGGCTTGATTACGACTCTTCTACTGATCCTCTCTCCAGTGTTTGACCCTCTGCCTGCTCAACGGACTTGCCTTGCCTCAACCTGTGCTTGTTACCACGCTCTCCAGTGTTTGACCCTCTGCCTGCTCAACGGACTTGCCTTGCCTCAACCTGTGCTTGTTACCACGCTCTCCAGTGTTTGACCCTCGGCTTGATTACGACTCTTCTACTGATCCTCTCTCCAGTGTTTGACCCTCTGCCTGCTCAACGGACTTGCCTTGCCTCAACCTGTGCTTGTTACCACGCTCTCCAGTGTTTGACCCTCGGCCTGCTTAACGGACTTGCTCTGCTTAACCCTGTGTTTCTCCTCAGCTCTGTTCCTGGTTCCAGGTTAAGTGTTGGAGTCCCTGCCAGTCTTCCCTCCAGCTTAGCAACCAGTCCATGCTACACGGGTTCTACACATCTGGTGAAACCTTGGTGACCTGCACACCTGCTGGCAACCCGTGCCTCTCCGTGCCTGATTCCCTCTGTACCACCTTCAGGGGTATCTCGCACCTAGTTGCTAGGGGAGCCGCTCTCAGCATTCCGGCCTTGGTGAGTACCTGACAGTACAAACCAGCCATGTCAGAGGCCGACAGAGCCGGCTCTCCCCTCGAGGCCCTCTGCCAGCAGGTTACAGCCCTTACACAGGCTGTCCAGAGACTTCAGGATGGATATTTCCAAATTGAGGGTCGCCTTCAACATCTAACAACTTCCTCAGCTCCCCCGGAAGCACCGTCAGCTTCATCCAGTGGGATTTCTTCTTCACAGAACCAAGTCAACCCAGTCATGATGGCCATCCCTGAACCTAGGGTTTCCAGTCCAGAACGGTTTTCCGGAATTCAAAAGAAGTTCAGAGCCTTCAAGAACGCTTGTCAGCTCTACTTGGCCCTTCAACCCAGGACTTTTCATTCTGAAGCTGTAAAGGTGGGGTTTGTCATTTCGCTTCTGTCAGAAGAACCCCAAGCTTGGGCCCATAACCTCTTAGAACAGAAAAGCCCCCTGTTGGATACGGTAGAAACCTTTTTCAATGCTATGGCACAGCTGTATGACGACCCACAACGCACTGCCACAGCTGAATCCATCCTACACACCCTGACCCAGGGAAAGAGACCAGTGGAAGACTACACCGTTGAATTCCGGAAATGGTCTGGGGACACCAACTGGAATGAGGCCGCTTTAAAGTACCAGTATCGCCAAGGTCTATCAGAAAATTTAAAAGATGAATTAGCTCGGATGGGTACTCCTTCTTCCCTGGAAGAATTAATACAACTAGCAATCAAGCTTGACAGACGCCTGCGTGAACGCCGCTCCGAACGCTTCCAGTCCTCACGACCCACCTGGATGTTACCTCGCATTCCTCCTGTTCCAGCACCTTCTGCCGTACCTTCCTCTTCCTCGGACCACGAACCTATGCAGTTGGGATTGGTACGTTCTCCACTCACCCCTGATGAAAGACTCCACCGGCGCCAAGCCAACCTTTGCCTTTATTGTGGGGAGGCCGGTCATTTCTTACGCAACTGCCCCGTGAGACCCAGTAAGTGCCAGCGACAGTACACTGTGAACTTTCAAGTTACCGGCTCTACCCAATCTCACTTTGTCCTTCCGGTCTCATTACAGGTGGCGGAAGAGGAAGCTCGGCTGCTGGCCATCATTGACTCCGGAGCATGCAGTTGTTTCCTGGATGCATCTCTGGCTCACACCCTGCATATTCCCCTCCAAGATAAGAAGCAACCTCTGCAGATACACCTAGCCGATGGATCCCTACCATGTTCGGGACTTGTTACTCAAGAAACCAAACCTATTCTCACCTCCACAGACTCTGGCCACCAAGAATTCCTTTGCTTTAACATCATCAGTTCACCTATGTTTCCTGTTATCCTGGGTTTCCCCTGGTTACAAGTTCATGACCCTCAAATTAGTTGGTCCAAGAAAGAAATCCTCTTCCCATCTATGTACTGCTCTCAACATTGTTTCGTGCCTACCACCAGCACACCGGCCTCTTGTTTGACCCTTCAGTCAATACCAGATAATCTTCAGCATGTCCCTGCAGTATACCACGAATTTCTGGATATTTTTGATAAAAAAAAGGCAGACAGCTTACCACCTCATCGCTCCTATGATTGTCCCATTGACCTTTTACCTGGATCCGAGATTCCCTTTGGTCGCATATTTCCACTATCTGAGACTGAGTTAGAAGCGCTTCGTTCCTATATTGACGAAAACCTGGAGAAGAAGTTCATCCGCCCTTCCTCTTCTCCAGCTGGGGCGGGTATCTTCTTTGTCGAAAAGAAGGATGGATCTTTAAGGCCCTGTGTGGACTATAGAGAACTTAATAAGATCACTGTGAAGAATAGATACCCGTTGCCTCTCATCTCTGAACTATTCCAGTGCTTCAGAACTGCCCAAGTGTTTACCAAACTAGACCTACGGGGAGCATACAATCTCGTTCGGATATGTGCCGGGGATGAGTGGAAAACAGCCTTTAGATCCAGGTTTGGGCACTTTGAATATCTTGTGATGCCTTTCGGACTCTGCAACGCCCCGGCCACGTTCCAACACCTGGTCAACGACATTTTCCGTGAGTACCTTGATAACTTTGTGATTGTATATCTGGATGATATTTTGATTTTCTCCACCTCACTAGAAGTACATCGCACCCATGTAAAAAAGGTACTCTCGGTTCTCAGGAAACATGGTCTATTCTTGAAAGGGGAGAAATGTGAATTTGAAAAGACCACCATCCAGTTCCTTGGGTTCATCATCTCCACAGAAGGGGTTGCAATGGACCCACAAAAGGTTAGAACCATCCAGGAGTGGCCAGCTCCTTCAGATAAAAAGGGGATCCAGCGGTTTGTTGGCTTTGCCAATTTTTACCGCAGGTTCATTAGAGGATTCTCTTCAATCATTTCTCCCATTACTCGACTCACCCGCCAGCAAGCTAAGTTTCAATGGCCCCAAGAAGCACAGGAAGCCTTTAATAAATTGAAAGATCTTTTTACATCAGCTCCTATTCTACAACACCCAGATCCAGCCTTATCATATGTACTAGAAGTAGATGCCTCCGAATCAGCAACAGGTGCAATCCTGTCCCAACGGAGTGGTCCAAAGGCCCTTCTTCATCCAGTCGCCTTTGCTTCTCACAAATTAAGCCCACCTGAAAGGAACTATGATGTCGGTGACCGAGAACTACTGGCTATAAAATTTGCTCTGGAGGAGTGGAGGTACCTGCTGGAGGGTGCGTCCCAACCCATAATGATCTTTACTGATCATCGGAATCTGGAATATCTCCGAACGGCCAAGCGACTCCGACCCCGACAAGCCCGATGGGCATTATTTTTCTCCAGATTTAATTTTCACATCTCCTACCGACCGGGTTCCAAGAACGGAAAAGCGGATGCACTCTCCCGAATGTTTCCAGAAGTCAATGAAGCAACTGAGCCTGGAACTATCTTATCCCCACATAACTTCCTTCTTATCCAGCCTGATCTCAAGACTGCCATTAAAGAGGCATCCAGCCAATGTACAGAACCTGAAGTACCTTCATTAAGGAAGAGGGATGGCTTACTGTGGGCCCAAAATAAAATATTTGTTCCTTCTCCAGTAAGACTGCAAGTATTACAGAAATTCCATGATCATAAGTTGGCAGGGCACTTTGGAATCCGGAAAACCTCAGAATTAGTTCATCGCTCCTACTGGTGGCCGGGTTGGAGTCAGGACTGTAAAAACTATGTCCAATCCTGTATTACGTGTCAATGTAACAAAGGGTCGAACACTAAGGCTTGGGGGCTTCTGAGACCTTTGCCTGTCCCTGAACGTCCATGGAAGGAAGTCTCTATGGACTTCATTGTAGAACTTCCCCCCTCTGAAAAATTCACTACCATCTTAGTGGTGGTTGACCGCCTCTCTAAGATGGCACACTTCCTGCCCATGATGGGCACCCCTTCTGCTCTGGCTACAGCAAACATTTTTATCAAAGAAATCGTGAGGCTTCATGGTGTTCCCCACAACATCGTATCAGACAGAGGTATCCAATTTACCTCAAAATTTTGGAAGGACCTCTGCAGATCCCTTGAAATAAAGACTTCGCTCTCCTCAGCATATCATCCGCAAAGCAACGGTCAAACAGAAAGAACAAATCAAACTCTGGAACAATATCTCCGTTGTTTCTGCTCTGGTTCCCAAGATAACTGGTCCACCCTCCTTCCGTGTGCGGAATTTGCTTACAACAATTCCACTCATTCCGCCATCAACCAAACACCTTTTTGGGCTAATTACGGCTTCCATCCCTCCTTCTTGCCAGATTCTTTTCCTGAAGTGTCAACCCCTGCAGTACAAGACCGGATTAACTTTATCCAAACCAATTTTTTACAGATCCAGGAAACCATGAAAAAGGCTCAAGACAGTTACGAGAAGTACTATAATAGAGGGAGAAGGCCAAACCCAAATTTCAAGATCGGGGACAAGGTATGGCTATCTGCTATTAATCTTAGACTGCCCTGTCCATCCCGCAAGTTAGGTCCAAGGTTCATTGGCC
The DNA here is from genome assembly GCA_037952925.1 of Lithobates clamitans. Classification (NCBI taxonomy): domain Eukaryota; kingdom Metazoa; phylum Chordata; class Amphibia; order Anura; family Ranidae; genus Lithobates; species Lithobates clamitans. Next base: position 154,732 of record JBBGZY010001511.1, read on the forward strand.
CTTTTGAAATTAAGAAAGTGGTGAACCCCGTGGCTTTCGAATTAGCCCTTCCGGTCACATACAAGATACATCCGGTATTTCATGCATCTTTATTGAAGCCAGTGGTCCCTAGCCCTTTTTCTGGAAGACAGGAACCACCACCTCCTCCAATTGAAATTGAAGGTGAAATCGAATATGAAGTGGAGGCAATAATGGACTGTAGAAAAAGGGGGGGACAGATCCAATATCTTGTTAAATGGAAAGGATACCCTCCAGAAGATAACTCCTGGGAATCATCCAGCAACTTACACGCCCCTCGTTTAGTACGTAATTTCCACAGAAGACAACCTGGAATCTTGCCCAGATTGGGCATCCGGAGGCTGCCCCTTGGGAGGGGGCACTGTCAGAGGGTTAACACAGTCAGAGCCTGTCAGTATCGGCGCGTCCCGGTGCGCCTGCGCGGTAGAGCCTCACATCAGCACGTACGGGCACACAATCGGCGGGTACGAGCGCGTGATCCGAACGGGTTAGCACACGTGGGCACACGAACGCATGTACGTACAGCGGGACGTCCCCTTGGCGGGCCTATATAAAGGCAGCTATGCCTTGTGCTCATTGCTGGTTTGTCTTCTCAGCTTCCAGTGTTCCGTTTATCCTTTGCATACCTGTTCCTGCCTGTTGTGACCCGGACCGTTTGACTACCTTGCTTATCCTCTCTCCAGTGTTTGACCCTCGGCTTGATTACGACTCTTCTACTGATCCTCTCTCCAGTGTTTGACCCTCTGCCTGCTCAACGGACTTGCCTTGCCTCAACCTGTGCTTGTTACCACGCTCTCCAGTGTTTGACCCTCTGCCTGCTCAACGGACTTGCCTTGCCTCAACCTGTGCTTGTTACCACGCTCTCCAGTGTTTGACCCTCGGCTTGATTACGACTCTTCTACTGATCCTCTCTCCAGTGTTTGACCCTCTGCCTGCTCAACGGACTTGCCTTGCCTCAACCTGTGCTTGTTACCACGCTCTCCAGTGTTTGACCCTCGGCCTGCTTAACGGACTTGCTCTGCTTAACCCTGTGTTTCTCCTCAGCTCTGTTCCTGGTTCCAGGTTAAGTGTTGGAGTCCCTGCCAGTCTTCCCTCCAGCTTAGCAACCAGTCCATGCTACACGGGTTCTACACATCTGGTGAAACCTTGGTGACCTGCACACCTGCTGGCAACCCGTGCCTCTCCGTGCCTGATTCCCTCTGTACCACCTTCAGGGGTATCTCGCACCTAGTTGCTAGGGGAGCCGCTCTCAGCATTCCGGCCTTGGTGAGTACCTGACACTGTATATGAAAAAGCTGCCGCTACCCAAACAGGGCTGAAAGTCATTAATCTTTTCTCTTATGAGCTCTCAAATGATGGGATTGAGGTTCTCTCATTGGGCTTGAGTTTGTGCCTCTTTTTAGACATTGATAAGTTTGAAGCCATCAAGGATTTACAATTGTTTGGACGTAGGCTTATGTTTGACCTACTACGTGATCATAACTCAGATGAACCTATTCCAGAGAAATTTTCACTGAAAGAATGTAGTTGCTTTTTGAGACTTTACGCTCCTTTATGAAGAAAGCAATCAGATGGACCTTATGGATGAAATTGATCTTGACTAGCTTCTCCAAACTGAGGTTGACACTCCTGGGCCTTCACATTCCTTTAAGAAAAAATCAGATACATTTACATTGATTAATTCCAACCTGAGCCTGGCAGCTTTTCTTAAATGTACCACTTGAACACTAGAGGTTTTCCCTCTAGGTTTTTGCTCAAATACCCAACCTTACCAGATCCCAATTGTCAGCTCTTCGTAAATTAGATGGCAATAAATCTATTGCAAATCTGCAGTCAAGAGGGCGAATACTTTAATCATGAATATCCTTGATTATAAAAAGATGTGCTTAGACATATTGAGTAATAAACTTTGGTATTGTCCCAAGTCCATAATGGGGGTGGTAGTGACACAGCCCCAAATGATCCACAATGCTCAGATAGGATATGGTCCAGAAATATTTAGACAGAATATAGGTGGATAAAGCACCTGGACCAGATGGCATCCACCCACAGATCGGAAAAGAATTGAGCTCTCTCACTTTAAAGCCATTGCATCTTCTTATTAGGGACTCATTAATGACTGGAATAGTACCACTGGATTGGTGTAAGGCCAATGTGCTGCCCATATTTAAGAAGGGAACAAAGTCTTTACCAAGTAAATATAGACCTGTTAGTTTAAATTCTATAGTTGGAAGATACTGGAGAGTTTAATAAAATACCACATTAATGAGTTCTTGCTGGAAAAAAATATTTTAAGCAATAGACAGCATGGATTCATGAAAGACAGAAGTTGTCAAACAAATATGATTTCTTTTTATGAGGAAGTACGTAAAACCTTGGACAGAGGGGTGGCTGTGGACATGGGATACATATATATATTTTGCAAAAATGTTCGATAAAGTTCCCTACACATGACTACTGTGTAAGGTAAAGTCTACAGGCTTGGAAAGATCAGTTTGTAAATGGATAGAAAACTGGATAAAAGACCAAATTCAGAGAGTTTATATATATTATCAATCCTAAACTTGAAACGTTGGGTTTTTGTCTTGTTTGTATTATTACATACAACGGAACCTAGATTGTACCTTATGTATTGCATGTGTTTTCTCCTTGATCAGATTTTGTGCATCCTGTATACCAACTTGTTTATTTTTGTATCTCCACTTGTCCTTATGTAGATTGTGTTCATCTACTATCACCTTCAAATAAAACATTTTATACTCATACCCTACGCCTCTATTTACAAGAGTAGTTTACCTTTTAAAGTCCCACTAGAGGAATAATCCTTCCAGTATACAAATTCAGAGAGTAGTGGTTAATGATTCTTATACTGAATGGTCAAAGGTTATCAGTGGTGTACCCCAAGGTTCAGTGCTGGGACCCTTACTACTTAATATATTTATGAATGATATAGGGTCTGGAATTAAAAGTACCATTTCAGTCTTTGCAGATGGCACCAAACTATGCAGTGTTACAGGATGTCTCCAGTTTACAAGCCAACCTCAATGCACTGTCCATTTGGGCGACTATGTGGCAGATTAGGTTTAAAGTTGATAAATGTAAAGTTAATGTTAAGAATATGCATGCATCTTGCATACTAGGGGAGTACAACTGGGGGGGATCCGTAGTGGAGAAGGATCTGGGGGTTTTGGTAGAGCATAAGCTTATGATAGCATGCAATACCAAGCCGCAGTTCCCAAAGCGAGCAAAGTCCTTTCTTGTATTAAGAGAGGTATGGACTCCAGAGAGAGTGATATAATTTTGCCCCTGTACACATCATTAGTAAGACCTCATCAGGAATATGCAGTTCAGCTTTGGGCACCAGTTCTCAAAAAGGATATCTGGGGAACTGAAGAAAGTGCAAAGAAGGGCAACCGAACTGATAAGAGGCATTGAGGAATAGGGATGAGCCAAACACCCCCGGTTCGGTTCGAACCAGAACCTGCGAACGGACCGAAAGTTTGCGCAAACTTTAGAACCCCATTAATGTCTATGGGACTCGAACGTTCAAAATCAAAAGTGCTAATTTTAAAGGCTAATATGCAAGTTATTGTCCTAAAAGGGGTTTGGGGTTTCCCGTGCTTAGAACAGTCCCTGCACAAAATGACATTTTTAAGGGAATAAAAGCAATTTAAAACTGCTTGCAGCTTTAATGTAATGTTGGGTCCCGGCAATATGGATGAAAATCAGTGAGACAAATGGCATGGGTTCCCCCCACCCCCCAGTCCATTACCAGGCCCCTTGGGTCTTGTATGGATATTAAGGGGAACCCTGCACCCAAATTAAAAAAGGAAAGGCGTGGGGCCCCAGGCCGTATATACTCTGAACAGCAGTATACAGGCGGTGTAAACAAGACAGGGACTGTAGGTTTGTTGTTAAGTAGAATCTGTTTGTAATTTTGAACTGGTACATTTTTAAAGTGTAGCTCCAGACAAAAAATCTATTTTTAAGCTTTTTGGAAAACATAGGGAAGGGTTATCACCCCTGTAACATTTGTTTTGCTGTCTGTACACCTCTTCAGAAGATTTCACCTCACTTTCTGTCCCAATGACAAATGTTTTTTGAAAATTTGGGGTTTTTAGTGAAACAAGGATTGGTGATAAATCATCAGTGAAGAGGAGTTACGTTTTTCCCATATTAACTCTTACAGGAGAAAATTTCCCTTCCTAGGTGTAGCTTTCATCTCACTTCCTGTTGTCTCCTTCTGTTTGTAAGTAGGAGTCGTTTGTAAGTAGGATGTTTGAAAGTAGGGGCCTGCCCTACTCTGCAGAAATTGGGGCCTTAGGTGTTGGTGTTGCCACAACACTGTAAGCCCTCACAGTTACTCTTGGTGGGCGCAGGAACGGGCCCTGCTGTGAAATATTAGATCAAGAATTGTAATTACATGCCATTGTTGAACAGTGGTAGAAAAATTGGGCCTTTGGTGGTGGTGGTGCTGGTGCCACAACACAGTAAGTCCTCATAGTTACTCTTGGTGGGCTCTGGAATGGGCTCTGCTGTGAAATATATTATATCAAGAATTGTAATTATGTGAAAGGAGAAAAATAGATTGGGCTTTGGACTTTTTAGGCACAATAATCACTATAGTTGATGTAAGTTAAAATTTAATTTATTAAAGAATGTATTTAAAAAAGATGAAGATAAAAAGGGGAGATAGATACAGAATTCAGATATTAATCACACATTTACAAGTTATACACTCCATACATAGCTTAATGGTGTAGTAGTTAGTTGAGTACTGATTGGGAGTACCAATCCTGTTTATATACGATTGTAATATATTTGGCAGATAAGCTATGCGGTGATAACAGCCAGTGTCTGAAATTTACTCGACCTGTTGCACGCCACGGGCGCATCTTCAAGAGCACAGAACTGAATACTGTAATAGACAGAACATTCAATAAATAGTGTAAGTATATTACACACAAATTTAGCTCAGTAAATATAATTGATGATGTCATAGATTACACAATATTGCCAACAGTGCCCATCAGAAGGTGCTCTTCCCACAAAGTCCAGGTGTAATTCGTATACTATGGGGACGTATGCAACATAATATTCACAAAAGTCGCCATCAAATTATGTGGCATACTGGTTTCCAAAAAGGTAAGGTTGCTCCTAACATATAACATGAGACAGAGAGAAGGAAGGGGGAGGGAAATTAAATGATAATTGGCTACATATTGTTGATATAGTATGGGGGTACTATATCTGGTAATAACTGGCCTATTCACTAACCGTATATATTATAAACCCATTAGTGGTGTAATACTCATAGTTTAAACAATGTGTGCACCCATCTATAATGTCACAGGGAACTGGGTGAATTGCATTGGTATTGTGTGCATATAAATTTAGAATTTTAAAATATACCTAACTGGTTTAAATAAGAGGTTAGTTTACCCTATTAGGGGCAATTAGGGTAAATTGAAATAACATGGGGAAATATCTATGGATGTTAATGGATATTATCTTGAAAAGTCCCCTATATTTCTGCATGTATGATGTAATTAGATACAAATGTATTCCACTTACCATAATATTTTTTATAATTGTGTGTATTGACTGTGAAAATAAAAACAACAGCCTCTTTATTTGATATTTAAAGCATCCAGCGATTTGCTAGGGTAGTCTCATATTGGTTGTATATCTGAAGAGAATCCAATCTCAGTTTAACAATCAACAAAGAAGTATGATAAGACTGGGTAGGTGTTGCCTGTGTGAGAAGTTATTGCAGATATAGGTCGTCAGGCTGCAGCGCCAGGGGGGAAAACCCGAAAAGAGAGGGAGACAAGTAATGATAAGCAAGAGGATAAGTGTTTGTATATAGAAATTATTTGCAGTTGTAAGGGTTGTATAATCGCTTACCTTTTAATGAGACCAGACTGGGGCTGGGCGTCAGCAGTGTAGATCCACACAGCCGCTCAGCTCAGAGCGACTGGTTGTGTGGAATGTAGAACGAGAGACGCTGCGAGCGTCTCTTGTGGGCACGCCCCGCTTGTAGTCACCAATCGGAGGAGCTGATGTGACGTCATTCAAGCCGGCCGCTGATGCGCACTGCGCATGTCCCGATCCTCTGCATCGGCATGGCAACCGCCGATGCGTCGGAGGGGGAGAGAGCAGTCGCATCTAGGTATCCTGGAGACCAGGAATACCATGATGCGCCAATCACCCTCAGCTGAAGGCGTGGCGCTGGGCGGCCGCATAGTAACGATGATATACCCGGACATAGTAATGTAATTCCTCATTCAGATCCTCCTCATCCCTCCCTAGACAGGCCCAAAAAAATACCATTAACACTCATAACAATTTAGGAGCACGAAAACGTGACTATGGTGGAGGCCACTACACACCCTCCTCCAAAAAACGTCCACCTAACTCAGACACTCACTTACTATCACATCCCCAGAAACAAGGTCACACAACACAACAAAATGAGAGACCATCAGCACAATCTAAATATTTGGGTGCTACAGCCCTTCAAGCAATTCAAATCTTAAACACTCAAGCACAAGCACAAAATACTACATAACTTAATACTATCGGCTCTACCGAACAGGCCGAACCAATTTAATTTCCACTGATTTAGTCCAATCTCAAGGACTTAATTCCCAAATCTCTCTCCCCCCACCCCAAGCAGCAATGTCCCTCTCACACCAGACAAAGCACATTAGATGCACATGTTCAGTCACAGGTTGCACAGGCAAATTTTCCACTACCCATGGATACGATGGCCCTGACCTAACACCGGGACTTGAAGTTATCGATTTAACCCCCTATCAATTTGAGAAAGAAACACTTGATGTCCTTAAATATGGACTCAGCTTCTGCCCCTCCGCGAACATAGAAAAATATGAAACGATAAAAGATGTCTATCTTTTTTCACGCAATCTAACCTATAAGTTCCTATTCGATAAACAAGTCTTACAATCAAAACAAGATAAATCCATCTCAGAACAAGTGAAACACTTCTCTATGGAGGACTTTCGAGTCCTGCGAGACTTAATACTTCTACTAGAGGAAAACGAGCCACCACAAGAATCCAATCAATCACAAAAACCAATAAACCCTGTACCTGTTTCACAGACTATGGGGCCAACTGAACCCATATCTACAACCAAAAAATTTAAACTTAAATCACAACGGTTTCCAGAGTTATCCACTAACCCCCAGATCTGGGCGTTTTTAATGGCAACTATCAACGATATCAAACAAATGACCACCCCTTTGAGTCCAGGGAACCTTACCCACACCCAAATATGAGCCATCCAAGCTTTACAAGATCATCCAGACCTAGAGGTTAAGGCCTCAGACAAGGGCGGGAACATTGTCCTCATGACAAAGACATATTACGAATCCATGGTCATGAGGATTCTACAAAATAAACACTGTTATTCCCGCCTACCTGAGACCCGCATTATAGAGTTTAAACAAGAATACCTGGGTATTATTGGATCAGCATTCCAAAGGGGCCTGATTGATCAAGAAACATACAACTATCTAAATGTGAAAAAACCTAGAGAGGCTACATTTTACGCCTTACCAAAAGTACACAAGCACTGCACGATGCCCCCGGGTCGTCCCATCATATCCAGGATTGGGTCTCTAACAGAGAATGCCAGCCGCCTGGTGGATTTTGTCCTAATGCCACACGTACTGGGCCTTCCATCTTATACCCGTGATACATTAGATCTTCTTAAACAAATAGAGGGACTGCCTGTCCCTCCCGATGCCCTCCTCGTGACCTTGGATGTGGAGTCCCTTTACTCCAGCATCCCTCACAAGCAGGGCATCGGGATGGCGCGCATGTTCCTACGAGAGCAGGACCATTACAGCTGGGACTATTGTGAATTTATTTTGGAACTGTTAAAATTTGTACTTACCCGCAATTCCTTTTGCTTTAAAGGTTCTCCCACTTCCTCCAGATACAAGGCGTGGCTATGGGCACATGTTGTGCACCGGCCTACGCCAACTTTTACCTGGGGGAGGTGGGTACGCACCATTTTTTCAGACAAAGCTTTAACTTTTTACACTGACCACGCCCTTATCTGGCGACGTTATATTGATGATATATTTTTGGTATGGACAGGCACCCAAGATCTACTCGACACATTTATCCAAATCATTAACCACAATAGTCTGAATCTCAAATTTACAGTTTCCACCCACCCACAACAGATAACCTTCTTAGACTTAACAATTTTTAAAGACAAGGAGAACTGTTTAGCCTCTACATTATATAGGAAGGAAACAGCAGGGAACACCCTGCTACACGCTAAAAGCGCTCACCCTAGACCACTTATCAAAAGTATCCCATACGCACAGTACCTAAGACTACGCCGTAACTGTACCTACACAGAGGAATTTAAATCTCAAGCGGATGCACTCCGTAACAGACTACTGGCGAGGGGATACACCAAAACAATACTACGTACCACCTATAATAAGGCTATACGCGAGTCAAGGAATTCTTTATTATGCAAGAAAAAATCTATTACAACTAACCCATCGGTAAGATTTATTACAAAATTCTCGCAACAACACAAGCAACTTCGAGGCATCCTAAGTAGACATTGGCCGATCCTCCAAGAGGATCCCATTATCAAAAAATATATTGGCCCTTGCCCCCAAATTACCTTCAGATGAACCAGTTCCCTGGGTGACCAATTAACCTCTAGCCATTATGTAACCACCCCAAAACACAAATCATCTAAACAAGGGATTTCTCAATGTGGTAAATGCCCCTTTTGTCCATGGGTCAAAGTAGGAAAGACATTTATACTGCCCAATGGGGAAACTTTCACCCCAAAATTTCATGCAAACTGCGACACTGAGGGAGTAGTATACCTCATGCTATGCCAATGTGGCGTGTTCTACGTAGGCAAAACCATCAGACACCTACGATGCAGAATTAAAGACCACGTATACTATTCAGCAGAAGGAAAAATGGTTACAGCAGTGAGCAGGCACCTAGACCTCTATCATAGATTTGATACTTCCCTGATTTCTTTTATTGTTTTGGCAGTGGTTCCAAAGGACCCCAGGGGTGGAGATTGGGATAAAAAAGTGTGCCAAAGAGAAACCATGTGGATAGAACGCCTCAATACCACACACCCCCCTGGCATCAACGAGGCTCAGACTTTTATTATTATGTGGCTTCTGGAGTTCTCCTTTTCCCTCCCCCTGTGTTATCTTTTTCTCCACCACCCATTATGTGGCTTCTGGAGTTCTCCTTTTCTCTCCCCCCTGTGTTATCTTTTTCTCCCCTCCCCCTCTCCTTTTTTCTTTCCCCCCACCGTTATTTGAACTAATGGCATTCATTATCAGTTACGGCCCTCATTGCTTGTTAACATGTATTCAACCACATTCTCTCCATTTCTGTAAACAACATTGTCCTGATTATTGTCATGTAAAATTTAGCCGCTTCCAATACTAATCCCATGTTTTATATTTCTTTTTTTATTAATCTATCCAGATACTACATTCATCTCATACATGTACGTATGAACCTTCTGCCTCTGTGACCATGGTAAGTGCACCCTATTATGTCCGGGTATATCATCGTTACTATGCGGCCGCCCAGCGCCACGCCTTCAGCTGAGGGTGATTGGCGCATCATGGTATTCCTGGTCTCCAGGATACCTAGATGCGACTGCTCTCTCCCCCTCCAACGCATTGGCGGTTGCCATGCCGATGCAGAGGATCGGGACATGCGCAGTGCGCATCAGCGGCCGGCTTGAATGATGTCACATCGGCTCCTCCGATTGGTGACTACAAGCGGGGTGTGCGCACAAGAGACGCTCGCAGCGTCTACATTCCACACAACCAGTCGCTCTGAGCTGAGTGGCTGTGTGGATCTACACCGCTGACGCCCAGCCCCTATCAGTCTGGCCTCATTAAAAGGTAAGCTATTATACAACCCTTACAACTACAAATAATTTCTATATACAAACACTTATCCTCTTGCTTATCATTACTTATCTCCCTCTCTTTTCGGGTTTACCCCTCTGATGCTGCAGCCTGATGACCTATATCTGCAATAACTTCTCACACAGGCAAGACCTACCCAGTCTTATCATACTTCTTTGTTGATTGTTAAACTGAGATCGGATTCTCTTCAGATATACACCCAATATGAGACTACCCTAGCAAATCGCTGGATGCTTTAAATATCAAATAAAGAGGCTGTTGTTTTTATTTTCACAGTCAATACACACAATTATAAAAAATATTATGGTAAGTGAAATACATTTGTATCTAATTACGTCATACATGCAGTAATATAGGGGACTTTTCAAGATAATATCCGTTAACATCCATAGATATTTCCCCATGTTATTTAATTTTACCCTAATTACCCCTAATAGGGTAAACTAACCGCTTATTTAAACCAGTTAGGTATATTTTAAAATTCTAAATTTATATGCACACAATACCAATGCAATTCACCCAGTTCCCTGTGACATTATAGATGGGTGCACACATTGTTTAAACTATGAGTATTACACCACTAATGGGTTTATAATATATACGGTTAGTGAATAGGCCAGGTAATTACCAGATATAGTACCCCCATACTATATCTACAATATGTATCCAATTATCATTTAATTCCCCTCCCCCTTCCTTCTCCCTGTCTCATCTTGTATGTTAGGAGCAACCTTACCTTTTTGGAAACCAATATGCCACATAATTTGATGGCGACTTTTGTGAATATTATGTTGCATACGTCCCCATAGTATACGAATTACACCTGGACATTGTGGGAAGAGCACCTTCTGATGGGCACTGTTGGCAATATTGTGTAATCTATGGCATCATCAATTATCTGCCAAATATATTACAATCGTATGTAAACAGGATTGGTACTCCCAATCAGTACTCAACTAACTACTACACCATTAAGCTATGTATGGAGTGTATAACTTGTAAATGTGCGATTAATATCTGAATTCTGTATCTATCTCCTTTTTTATCTTTATCTTTTTTAAATACATTCTTTAATAAATTAAATTTTAACTTACATCAACTATAGTGATTATTGTGCCTAAAAATTCCAAAGCCCAATCTAGTTTTCTCCTTTCACATAACTAATATAGGACGTGGCACATGTAACAATATAGGTATCCGCATGACCACTATGCGATGATACTTTAAGCATTTAATCAAGAATTGTAATTACATACACCTGTTGAACAGGGGCAGAAAAATTGGGCGTTTGGTGGTGGTGGTGTTGCCACAACACTGTAAGGCCTCACTGTTACTTTTGGCAGGCGCAGGAATAGGCCCTGCTGTGAAATATTAGATCGAGAATTGTAATTACATGTCTCTGTTGAGCAGAAAAATGGGGCCTTAGGCACTGGTGCCACAACACTGCAACCCCTCACAGATGCTATAGTTGGAGCGCAGGAATGAGCCCTGCTGCAAAGTATTGCACCAAAAATTGTAATTATATACCCCTGTTAAACAGGGGCTGAAAATTTGGGCCTTGGGCACTGGTGCCACAACACTGCAACCCCTCACAGATACTCTAGTTGGAGAGCAGGAATGAGCCCTGCTGCAAAGTATTGCACCAAAAATTGTAATAACATGCCCCTGTTAAACAGGGTGTCAGGGACATGTTGGTGGTCATCGGGCTAACATGCGTGCACGTAGGTGCACGAGAGGCTTTTCCAGAGCAATTCAGCTGAATTCCCCACTGGGGGTGCTGGCGCGCTTCCGCGCGCGCCGGTTCGCGCTAGCGCTGTTTGGCGCCAAAGTCCCTTTAAAAAGGTGTCAGTTACTCCCATCAGGTGCTGTTCGTCTGCAGCTCTGCACCTGAGTTCCTGAATCCTGCCTGTTGTTACTATTATTATTGACCCGGCTCCGTCTGACTATTCTACTATCTCCTACCCGACCCGGCCTACCTGACCTTGCTGATATCCTGTTACCCGTTGCCGAACACCTGCCTGCCTGACTATTCTGTGATCATCCCTTTTGCCATATACCTGCCTGATCTCCTGCCAATACGGACTGTTTGACTCTGCTTTGCTTGTGTCCTGTGACGCTGCTCACCACCTGCTCTTCCAGCTCCAGGTTCTGCTGCTGCAATATCCTTCACCTGCCTGCTAACGGATCCGCTTCTGCTTACCTGCATCCGCAATACAGCCTCCCCGAAGGAAGTCTCCTCAGCTCCAGTGTTGGCCGTCGCAAGAAACCGCATCAGGCACTCCTACCCACTGTGCTCAAGAGACCACTGTTCCCACTCCAGTGGCTCCTGAACCAGCGCTTAAGAGAGGTCTCCTTCTACCAGTCGGGCTCAACTACCAGGTACCTATCAGTACGAACAGCCATGACTGAGCCCGCAGGAGAGGCCTCTCCTATCAAGGAGATCTGTACGCACTTAGCGGCACTCACACAAACCGTAAGGACTTTACAAGACAGTTATACCAGACTGGAGGGTCAAGTCCTGAACCTCAGTGGCCCAGGAGGCGCATCTCCTGCTTCAGCAGCAGCTCCAGTACAAGCTGCTGTACCTCCCTCTGTGATTATGCTTCCACCCGAACCGAGGGTGCCCATCCCTGAGAGGTTCTCTGGGGACCGCACGAAGTTCCTGGCTTTCCACAGCGCCTGTCAGTTATTCTTTGCCTTACAGCCACAGACTTTTTCTTTGGAGGCTACTAAAGTAGGATTTGTGATATCCCTCCTGCAAGGAGAGCCGCAAACCTGGGCTCATCGCCTGCTTGAAAATAACTCAGTGCAGATCCAGTCCTTGCCCTCTTTCTTCGAAGCCATGGCTCAATTGTACGAGGATCCTCAGCGGACTGCCACCGCTGAGTCAGCTTTGTTCGCGCTCCAGCAAGGCCGCAGACCGGCCGAGGACTATGTCACGGACTTTCGACGCTGGAGCGCGGACACACAATGGAACAATGCAGCATTACGCCATCAATTCCGCATGGGGTTATCAGAGAGCCTCAAGGATGAGCTTGCACGGGTAGGAATGCCAGATACCCTTGAAGAACTCATTGCTTTAACAATTCAGATCGACCGGCGCCTTCGTGAACGCCGGTCTTAACGTTTCTCCCAGCAAACGTGCCCCATGTGGATGACTGCAAAAGTTCCGATGCCTACCTCCCGATACCTACCTTCTACCTGCTCCAACCTGGCCATTCCAACACCTGATGTTCCTGAACAGATGCAGCTGGGACTACTGCGTTCTACTCTATCTCCAGAAGAGCGGGCATGCAGACGCCAGCTAAACCTCTGCCTCTACTGTGGTGGGGCAGGCCACTATGTGAACAACTGCCCGGTCAAGACCCGTAAGTGTGTTTCCTCTACTCCGACCAGTCTTTCCGCATTAACCGCCAATGCCACTCAACTTGCTCTCCCTCTCTCGTTACAGCTCCAGGGAAGAACAATCCGGATCAACGCCATCATTGATTCTGGGGCTTGCAGCTGCTTTATTGACTCTGCCTTTGCTGCTCAACAAAATCTTCCTCTGAAAGACAAGACACACAGACTTTCCGTTTTTCTGGCCGATGGGTCCCACATAAAATCAGGACAAGTCTCTCAAGAAACCCTTCCACTGTCTGCCACCTGTTCATCTCAGCAGAAAGAGATCCGGATTCTGGACGTCATCTCCTCTCCTCTGTTCCCGATCATTTTGGGCATGCCCTGGCTTCAGGCCCATAATCCCCACGTTAATTGGACTACCGGTGAAATCAAGTTTTTATCTCCCTATTGTCAGAGACATTGTTTACCTGAACCCTCCAAACCGGCTGCCACCTTACTCTGCATGGATGTAGATCCAGATCACCTTCAAACCATACCAGAAGCTTATCATGAATTTGCAGATGTTTTCAGCAAGAAGGAAGCGGACTCCCTTCCACCCCATCGCCCCTATGATTGCCCAATTGAGCTGCTTCCTGGGGCCGAGATTCCCTTCGGGCGCATCTTTCCACTATCTGAAAAGGAACAAGAGGCACTTAGACTATGCGTTAATGAAAACCTTGAAAAGGGCTTTAATCGACCTTCCACCTCCCCAGCTGGGGCCGGTATATTCTTTGTTTCCAAAAAAGATCAGACTCTTCGTCCATGTGTGGACTATCGGGACTTAAATAAGGTCACAGTTAAAAACTGCTACCCGTTGCCCCTGATACCTGAATTATTTCAGAAGTTGAGGTCTGCTGTTATCTTCACTAAGTTGGATCTAAGAGAGGCCTACAACCTGGTCCGCATTCGGGCCGGGGATGAATGGAAGACGGCTTTCCGGACCCGTTTCGGGCACTATGAGTACTTGGTCATGCCTTTCGGCCTATGCAATGCCCCTGCCACATTTCAGCATCTGGTCAATGATGTATTCAGAGATTTCCTGGACATCTTTGTGATAGTTTATTTGGATGATATTTTAATCTTCTCTAATTCCCTTAACCAACATCGGGAACATGTTCGCAAAGTCTTGAGCCGTCTTCGTTTACACGGACTGTATGCCAAAGCAGAAAAATGCGAATTCGAACAAAGGGACATTCAGTTTTTGGGGCTAGTGATCTCCCCTACCGGCATTAAAATGGATCCTCAAAAAGTGTCCGCTGTGCTAGATTGGCCAGCTCCTCTGGACAAGAAGGGCGTGCAGCGCTTTATCAGATTCGCAAATTTCTATAGAAAATTTATTAAAGGATTCTCTGCCATTATTTCACCTATCACGCAGTTAACCAAGCAGAACTGTCGCTTTCACTGGAGCTCAGAGGCTCATTAGGCCTTTGAAGAATTGAAAAGGTGTTTCACCTCAGCTCCAATTTTCAGCCATCCTGACCCATCCCTACCTTTTATTCTGGAGGTGGATGCTTCCGAAGTGGCCGTGGGTGCAGTCATCTCTCAGCGACAGGGTAACAAGGATCTGATGCACCCTGTGGGATTTTTCTCCAGGAAACTCTCGCCGGCTGAGCGAAATTACGATGTGGGTGACCGAGAATTACTGGCCATCAAGGCAGCACTAGAAGAGTGGAGGTATTTGTTGGAGGGTGCAGTCCATCCGGTTCTAATATATACAGATCACAAGAACCTCGAATATTTAAGATCTGCTAAGAGACTGAAACCTCGACAAGCCCGGTGGGCCCTATTTTTCACACGTTTCTGTTTTCATATTACTTACCGGCCAGGAACCAAGAACGTAAAACCAGACGCGCTGTCGCGCATGTTTGATCATCCCAAAGAACCTTCTGTACCCGACACCATCCTGCCAGCAAATAATTTCTTACTCCTTCAGACAGACATCCTGTCCTTGATCAGAGAAGCATCACCAGAACCCTCAAGTCTTCAGGGACTTGCTTTAGCATCTCGAGATGGGTTATTATGGAAAGGAAGTCAAATATTTGTGCCAGAAGACATCCGAGTCAAAGTGCTGACTTTGTTGCATGATCACCCACTTGCAGGACATTTTGGGGTCCGTAAGACCCTTGAACTCGTGCAACGCACGTTCTGGTGGCCTAACATGAAAGAATTTTGCAGAAAGTACATCAGCTCCTGTTCTGTTTGCATTCAAAATAAAAATTCCAGGAACCGAGCTTGGGGACTGTTGAGGCCATTGCCCATACCAGATAGGCCCTGGAGGATGATAGCAATGGACTTTATTGTTGAATTACCATGCTCAGAAGGATGTTCGGCGATCCTCGTGGTCGTCGATCGTCTGTCTAAAATGGCCCACTTTCTGCCCTTAAAGGGGACACCTTCTGCTGTAGAGACTGCCCGTGTGTTCATCAAGGAGATCGTCAGGCTGCACGGAGTTCCTGCAAATATAGTGTCCGATAGGGGGGTGCAGTTTACTTCACGCTTCTGGAAAACCCTATGTGAAATACTGAAAATTGAATTAGCCCTGTCTTCAGCGTATCACCCCCAAACAAATGGGCAAACCGAACGGACAAATCAAACGCTAGAGCAATACATTAGGTGCTTTACCTCATTTGTACAAGACGATTGGGTGTCCCTACTACCTCTAGCGGAATTCGCTTATAATAATGCTAGCCACTCTGCCACGGATCAGTCCCCGCTTTTTGCCAAATGTGTCTTTCTTACCAGATTTTCTTCCAGAATCCCCAGTTCCAGCGGTCCAGGACACAGTACAGTTCCTCAGTCACAACAACCGGATGCTACAGGAAGCGGTATCCAAGGCACAAGCAGACAGTAAGAGGATCTTCGATCAAAAGAGAAGAGGAGATCTAAATCTGCAGATTGGTGATAAGGTATGGCTGTCTACCAATAATATTAAACTAGCTTGTCCTTCCAAGAAACTTGCTCCTAAGTTTATTGGGCCTTTTCCGGTAAAAAAGAAGATTAACGAAGTGTCTTATGAACTGTGTTTACCTGACTCACTTAAAATCCATCCTGTGCTCCATGTGTCATTATTGAAGCCTGCTGTAACCGATCCCTTCCCTAATAGGGGCACCAGGGTCCCCGAACCTGTCTTGGTGGACGGAAACGAGGAATATGAGGTGGAGGCTATCCTCGATTGCAGGAAGAGATTGGGGCAGGTACAGTTCTTGATCAAATGGAAAGGGTATGGTCTGGAGAATAATTCATGGGAACCCAATAACAATATTCACGCTGAACGTTTGATCCAGGCCTATTTCTCTGCTCATCCTGAGAAGAGGAGTTATCTGGGCATCCGGAGGCTGCCCGCTGGGAGGGGGCAATGTCAGGGACATGTTGGTGGTCATCGGGCTAACATGCGTGCACGTAGGTGCACGAGAGGCTTTTCCAGAGCAATTCAGCTGAATTCCCCACTGGGGGGCGCTGGCGCGCTTCCGCGCGCGCCGGTTCGCGCTAGCGCTGTTTGGCGCCAAAGTCCCTTTAAAAAGGTGTCTGTTACTCCCATCAGGTGCTGTTTGTCTGCAGCTCTGCACCTGAGTTCCTGAATCCTGCCTGTTGTTACTATTATTATTGACCCGGCTCCGTCTGACTATTCTACTATCTCCTACCCGGCCTGCCTGACCTTGCTGATATTCTGTTACCCGTTGCCAAACACCTGCCTGCCTGACTATTCTGTGATCATCCGCTCTGCCATATACCTGCCTGATCTCCTGCCAATACGGACTGTTTGACTCTGCTTTGCTTGTGTCCTGTGACGCTGCTCACCACCTGCTCTTCCAGCTCCAGGTTTTGCTGCTGCAATATCCTTCACCTGCCTGCTAACGGATCCGCTTCTGCTTACCTGCATCCGCAATACAGCCTCCCCGAAGGAAGTCTCCTCAGCTCGAGTGTTGGCCGTCGCAAGAAACCGCATCAGGCACTCCTACCCACTGTGCTCAAGAGACCACTGTCCCCACTCCAGTGGCTCCTGAACCAGCGCTTAAGAGAGGTCTCCTTCTACCAGTCGGGCTCAACTACCAGGTACCTATCACAGGGGCTGAAAATTTGGGCCTTGGGCCTTGGGCACTGGTGCTAGTGCCACAACACTGCAACGCCTCACAGATACTCTAGTTGGAGCACAGGAATGAGCCCTGCTGCAAAGTATTGCATCAAAAATTGTAATTAAACGTCCCTGTTAAACAGGGGCAGAAAAATTGCCACAACACTGCAACCCCTCACAGATGCTATAGTTGGAGCACAGGAATGAGCCCTGCTGAAAAGCATTGCATCAAAAATTGTAATTAGAATTAGTTAAACCGGGGCTGAAAAATTGGGCCTTGGCCACTGGTGGAGGTGCCAAGAACCAAAAATGTTCTTACAAGCTATCAGCATGAAAATTGAGGAGGAAGAGGATTGTGACTCAGAATAACAGGATAGTCACTCAGCATCAGCATAGGCAGTCTTGAAGGGATCTCACAAAAAAAATCAATTGGTTACATCACCATCAGGTGCTTGGTAGCTGGTGATCCAAGACTGATTCATTTTTATGAAGGTCAGCTGATCGACCGATTCGGTGGACAGGCGCACCCTGTGATCGGTTACAAAGACCTTCAGCAGCACTGAATGTGCGTTCTGAAAGAACGCTGGACGCAGGACAGGCCAGTAGCTCAATTGCATACTGTGCAAGCTCTGGCCAGTGATCCATCCTCAAGACCCAGTAACCCAGAGGATTTTTGGTGGGAAAGGTGTCCAAGTCTGATCTTGCCCCTAGGTAATCCTGCACCATGGAGGGTTGCCAGCCAGTAATCATCCCTCCCCTTGATACTACGAATACGAGGATCCTGCCGCAGGCTTTGCATGATCAGGGAGGCCATGTAGCGTAGGTTTGCTGTGGCATTTGGTCCAGAGTCCTCTGGGTCACTAAGGACGACATGATCCACAGCCAGCTCTTCCCAGCCACGTACAAGTCTATGGGTTTCTTTGGACTGTAAATGATCCCTTGAAGACTGCTGCTGATGCTGAGTGCAAGGCTCCACCTCCATGCTAACACAATCCTCCTCCTCCTCCTCTTCCTGTGTGATTTTCGGGCATGCAGGAACCCTGTCTGGATAAAGGGGGCCTTCAGAGGTAATGAAGTCCTCCTCCTCCTCCCTCTGTTCTGCCTCAAGTGCCCTGTCCATTATTCCACGCAGCGTGTGCTCCAACAGGTGGACAAGAGGGACAGTGTCACTGATGCATGCACTGTCACTGCTCACCATCCTCGTGGCCTCCTCAAATGGTGACAGGACAGTGCATGCATCCCTGATCATAGCCCACTGGCGTGGGGAAAAAAAACAAGGTCCCTTGACCCTGTCCTGGTGCCATAGTCGCATTGGTATTCATTGATGGCCCTCTGATGCATGTGCAGCTGCTGCAGCATTGTCAACGTTGAGTTCCACCTGGTGGGTGTGTCACAGATTAGTCGGATCTTGGACAGCTTAAATTCCTTTTGGAGGTCAGCAAGCCAAGCACTGGCATTATATGACCAGCTGAAATGCACACAGACTTTCCTGGCCTGCCTCAGGACATCCTGTAAGCCTGGGTACCTGGCCAAGAACCGCTGCACCACCAAGTTAAAGACGTGAGCCAAACAGGGCACATGGGTCAGTTGTCCCTGTCGGAGGGCGGAGAGGAGGTTGGTGCCATTGTCGCAAACCACCATACCTGTCTTAAGCTGGCGTGGCGTCACCCACTTCTGAACCTGCCCCTGCAATGCTCACAGAATCTCTGCCCCAGTGTGGCTCCTGTCCCCCAAGCCCACCAGCTCAAGCACCGCATGGCATCTTTTTGCCTGCATGCTTGTGTAGCCCCTTGAAGGCCTGCAGAGCACCGCTGGTTCTGAGGACAAATCAGCACAGAAAGAGGCCATGGAGGAAGAAGAAGAGGATTGGGTGGAGGAGAGAGGTGTGGCAGAATCACCACTAGTAGAATTTTGGAGGCGTGGTGGCGGAAAAACCTCCAACACTACTGCACCCTGTCCTGTATCCTTCCGAGCTGCCAGAAGAGTCACCCAGTGCACGGTGAAAGATGGGTAATGTCCCTGTCCATGCCTGCTGGACCATAAGTCAGCGGTAATATGCACCTTACCACTGACCGCCCTGTCCAGCGAGGCCAAGACATTGCCTTCCACATGCCGGTAGAGAGCTGGAATCGCCTCCTGTCAGAAAAAGTGGCATTTGGAAACCTGCCACTGAGGAACTGCACATTCCACAAACTCACGGAAGGGGGCAGAGTCTACCAACTGAAAAGGCAGCAGTTGAAGTGCTAGCAATTTAGCCAAGCTAGCATTCAACCGCTGAGCATGTGGATGGCTGGGAGCGAACTTCTTTTGGCGGTGCAGCAGATTTGCCTGGTACAATCTGACGTTGGTGTACCAATAGCAGATTGCCCGCATGTACTTGGCTGTGACACACCTAATTCTACACCTTCATTCCTCTCAGTCCAGGTTTCAGAGAGGACTGAAGGTATACTGGGATTAGAGATCCAAGATGTTCTTTGGTGTGGGTCTTTTAGGTACGCTTGCCAATAAACTGCATGGCAGGTCAACATATGTCTGGTCAAGCATGTGGTGCCCAAGCGGGTGATGTTTTGGCCACGCGAGATACGCTTGAGACATATGTTGCAAATAGCACCGATGGGATCTGATGCACTCATCTCAAAAAAGGCCCACACCAAAGAACATTTGGAATAACACGCAGAGAAAGCAGCGCCCTGCTCATGCGGAGCTCTGCAGTGTGATGCAGTCGGTGTGCTGCCCTTAAGCTGGCCCCTGGAGGGCATCCTGCCTCATTGGAGATGTGCCTCCTCCTCCTCCTCTCTCCTTTCAGGCACCCAGGTGGAGTCAGTGACCTCATCATCCCCTCCCTCCTCATCACTGGAGCAAACCTGGCAGTATGTTGCAGCTGGGGGAACATGACTGCCAGATTGCTGTCCTTCTTGAGCACCCCCTCTCTCTGGGCTCACGTTACTGCCTTCCTTTGGCTGGGTACCATCATCGGAGCCTTCAAAATGCTGGGCATCCTCCTGGAGCATGTACCCAACACTGTGGTCAAACAGTTCGGGGGACTCCTCAGGAGGACATGGTGGGGCTAGGGAAGGAGTGACTGATGCCATTGAGCCGAGGGAAGAGGCCGCTTTGGGAGCTGCTTTGCTAGACAAAGTACCCTGAGCCTGGGTGAGAGAGGATGAGGAGGATGAGGATGGCTTGGTCATCCACTCTACCAAATCTTCCGCATGTTGTGGCTCAACACGTCCAGCTGCCAAAAAAAAGGAAAAGCATGTCCCACGAGCACGTGCTGATGAGGATGCACCATCTCCATGACCAGCACTGTTGCCTCTAGATACAGAGCCTCCTTCCCCGCTTTTATTGGCTTGTGACTGTCTGCCTCTCCTTGTTGGCCTTCCAGAGCAGACATACTAATGGCCTGCAGTGAGATGTAGCTGCACAAAGCTGGGATGTGTATATATACTGATACTGCAGCTAGCAGAATCAACTGCCTGCCTGTGGTACTAAAAGGATCAGAAGAACACCACCAATCTTCTACAGGTAGTTTTAAGTGGAAACTGTGCAGAGGACACAGAACACTAACTGTAAATATTGTAGCTGACTGCCTGTGGTATTAATAGGAGCAGAACAGCAGCAAATGTCTTCAGGTAGCTTTAGGTGCACACTGTGCAGAGGACGCAGTACACTTACTGTAAATACTGCAGCTGCCTGCCTGTGGTACTAATAGGATCAGAAGAACACCACCAATTGTCTTTAGGTAGCTTTAGGTGCACACTGTGCAGAGGACACAGTACACTAACTGTAAATACTGCAGCTGCCTGCCTGTGGTATTAATAGGATCAGAACAACAGCAATTGTCTTCAGGTAGCTTTAGGTGCACACTGTGCAGAGGACGCACTATACTAACTGTAAATACTGCAGCTGCCTGCGGTACTAATAAGATCAGAAGAATACCACCAATTTTCTTCAGATAGCTTTAGGTGCAGGCTGTGCAGAGGACGCACTATACTAACTTGTAAATACTGCGGTTCCCTGCGGTACTAAAAGGATCAGAAGAACACCACCAATTTTCTTCAGATAGCTTTAGGTGCACACTGTGCAGAGGACGCACTACACTAACTTGTAAATACTACAGCTGCCTGCGGTACTAATAGGATCAGAAGAACAGCACTAGGGATGAGCCGAACACCCCCCTGTTCGGTTCACACCAGAACATGCGAACAGGCAAAAAATTTGTTTGAACACGCGAACACCATTAAAGTCTATCGGACACAGACATGAATAATCAAAAGTGCAAATTTTAAAGGCTTATATGCAAGTTATTGTCATAAAAAGTGTTTGGGGACCTGGGTCCTGCCCCAAGGGACATGGATCAATGCAAAAATTTTTTTTAAAAACGTCAGTTTTTTCGGGAGCAGTGATTTTAATAATGCTTAAAGTGAAACAATGAAAGTGTAATATTCCTTTAAATTTTGTACCTGGGGGGTGTCTATAATATGCCTGTAAAAGGTTTGCATGTTTCCTGTGTTTAGAACAGTCTGACAGCAAAATGACATTTCAAAGGAAAAAAAGTCATTTAAAACTACTCGCGGCTATTAATGAATTGCCGGTCCGATAATACACATAAAAGTTCATTGATAAAAACGGCATGGGAATTCCCCACAGGGGAACCCCGAACCAAAATTTAAAAAAAAATGACGTGTGGGGTCCCCCTAAATTCCATACCAGGCCCTTCAGGTCTGGTATGGATATTAAGGGGAACCCCAGCCAAAATTAAAAAAAAAATGGCATGGGGTGCCCTTCAAAATCCATACCAAACTCTTATCGGAGCACGCAACCTGGCAGGCCGCAGGAAAAGAGGGGGAACAAGAGAGTGCCCCCCCTCCTGAACCATACTAGGCCACATGCCCTCAACATTAGGAGGGTGCTTTGGGGTAGCCCCCCAAAACACCTTGTCCCCATGTTGATGGGGACAAGGGCCTCATCCCCATAACCCTTGCCCGGTGGTTGTGGGGGTCTGCGGGCGGGGGGCTTATCGGAATCTGGAAGCCCCCTTTAACAAGGGGACCCCCAGATCCCGGCCCTACCCCCTGTGTGAAATGGTAAGGGGTACAAAAGTACCTCTACCATTTCACAAAAAAACTGTCAAAAATGTTAAAAATGACAAGAGACAGTTTTTGACAATTCCTTTATTTAAATGCTTCTTCTTTCTTCTATCTTCCTTCGGTTTCTTCCTCCATCTTCTGGTTCTTCCTGCGGTGTTCTCGTCCGGCAACTTCCTCCATGGGGCCGGCGTCTTCTTCCCTTCTTCTTCTCGTGCCGCTCTTTTTTCTCTTCACTGTAGCCGTCCCTCCATGCTGCCCTGCAGCCTTCCCTGCAGCATTCCCTGCATCCTTTCCTGCAGGCTGTGGCTCTGGAGGTTGACTTGTGGCAGGAGGAGGAAGAGGAGGATGAGCGAGCGTACATAAGTGGACATCATCGGTCATTTGCCCCCTCAACCCCTTGTGAATGGCCTCAAAAAAAAATCTTTTCACAGTTTTTGTGCATATTTGAGGCTAGATAGTAGCCATAGGCCTCTCCAGTGTCGAGGGGGGCTTTCAGGGCATCATTAGCCTCCTTAATGAGGACAAGTGCTGCCTTCTCCATGTTCCTCCCCTTCTGGGGCCTTTTGATTGGAAGGCGGAGGGGAGGGACCTGGGATTGGGTGAGGCTGGGCCCGCCCACCTCCTGGCTGACTCTAACCCCCACCTCCTGGCTGACAGTTCCCCCTGTCTCCTCCTGTGTGCCACATTCCAGAGCCTCGTCCTGGCTGAGGTCTTTCTGTGTATGAAAAAGGGACATAGTTTTAATTTTTGGTTCATCAATCACACACAATTTTCAGCTCATGACTGTTGCAAATTGAATGTTAATAAATAGAAAAGACTATCATTCTGACCCCAGCAGTTTTCATTCTTGTCCCAATCATTTTTGGCCCCTATTGTCTATTGATATGTAAAACACTTTTTGGTAAATCTTTCATTTGTTAGCAATAATAACATCTAGTTAACAACACTAATTTTCCCCCAAAAAATATGTTTAAAAATAATATACCTGGCTCCGGCTGGGCTCCTCAGTTTCTTCCAGGATGGAAGGCCCAGGTTGGTCCTCGGACGCCTCAGCTGGGGCTCAGGGAAGGGTGGATGGAAGGGGGCCGGAAGAGTCTAAAGTGATTCCCTGGCTTCCATCTGGTCTTCCAGAAATCATCTTGTTGTATTACCACAGACTGGGTACATACACATCCTCTGTTGCTGCTCCTGACCTCATGGATTTATGGACCTTCTGAAGCTCCTTCCTATACGTGCTTCTCAAGCTATCAATTTTCCTCTCCACAAAGTCGATGTCTGCATTGGGGACCTGCGTCTTCACAAATCCCAGCAGTTTCTCCAGCGATGCCTTCCTAGCTGGTTTATTTCTATATAAGGGTTTTTTAACCTCCCACAAATTGCGCATATCCCTGTATTTATCAATGAACTGGCCCATGAATTCCGGGTCTTTAAATTGTTTCATTTTTGCTGCAAGACCAAACAAAATACAAAAACACTAATATCAGGCTAAACCCTCCTAATCTTATCCCAATATAGGCCTCAATCTAGAATCAGTATAGGCCACTCATGTCCCGAGTTGAAATGTTACCTTCTTTATTACGTTCGTCAATTCCGTTCCTCCTTCTGCCACACACCGAACGTAGGTACGACGCCCGCCCCTGACGTTCTTTCTAGAATATTCCCTGCCCCTTCTCTTTTGGCACGCAGTGGGAGATGAACATGGCGGAGGTACAGCAGGTGCGTAATAGCAGTAACAAGGAGGAAAGCCCGGAGCAAGAAATGCCCCGATTCCAGGAGGAGGAGATTTAAGGCCTCAAATATGGCCTTTGTAGAGATGGTGGAGATGATCGACATATTGAAGAGGGACGACTATGATGGGAAGTATGGACTGTACACCAACCCTAATCAGAGAAAGGCCAAGATCATGACTAAAGTTGTGAAGAGTCTGCACAGGAATTTTGGGGTACAACGATCCAAGGAGCAACTGAGGAAACGCTGGTCAGACCTGAAACTGAGGGAGCAGAATCAGTATAGAATCAGATAGTGCTTCTAAAAAGTAAGTAGTCGTCGTGTGTTGTGATTATTATTATTACTTGCATGCTGCTCCATGTGCTTTTCTTTACTATTTGACAGTTTAAAATGGCGACTTTCATGTTCATGGGCACAGTAATAGATCGTAGTAAACATTGTTTGTTTGCCAACTAAATATGATGTTTTTGCCAGATACAGGGTTAACTACATTTGGTCATGATAATTTGTATTAACCTGTTCCTGACCAGCCGCCGCAGTTGTACTGCAGCAGAATGGTACAGGCAGGCGAAATACCGTTATGCTACGCCAGGCGCGCGGCCGCCGGCGGGGGGGGCGAACCCCCCCGCCGGCCGCGATGATCGGATTCGATCAGGAACTGATCAATCCCCAGGCCCAGGCTAATGATTTCTGGCCTGGACCTGGTGATCGCTCCTGACGAATGTTATCCTTCCCCTGTCTGTGTAACTGTAAACACTGTCAGTTAATGTCATCACCCTCGTGTTGGTCTTTTCGTTCCAGACCGAGAGGAAAGAGCATCAGAAAAGTGAGTTGCACCAACACTACACTGACACCAGGTCACGTAGGCACGCATTGACCCTCTGATCACCCCCCGATCACCAGAAACAGTTTAGCTAGTTATTTTTTTATAGCGTCAGGGCACCTCCTGTATTTTACCCAATAAAGGCTTAATCCCCTGATCACCCGGCGGGTGATCAAAGTTAGGTTTTAGGGTCAGATAGGGTCTGCGTCGCCCCAGGCAGCGCCAAGATAGTGCCAGTACCGCTAACACCCACGCACGCACCATACGCCTCCCTTAGTAGTATAGTGTCTGAACAGATCAATATCTGATCTGATCAAAACTATATTAGCGTCCCCAACAGTTTAGGGTTCCCAAAAATGCAGTGTGAGCGGGATCGGCCCAGATACCTGCTAGTACCTGCATTTAACCCCTCCGCCCAACCCAGCCCAGCCCACCCAAGTGCAGTATCGATCGATCACTGTCACTTACAAAACACTAAACACACATAACTGCAGCGTTCGCAGAGTCAGGCCTGATCCCTGCGATCGCTAACAGTTTTTTTGGTAGCGTTTTGATACAGTCGCTGACAGTCAGGAGCTTTTTTACCTGTGAGTCTCACTAGTGTACCAATAAATTTAGAGCCCAAAATGGCAAATCAAAGGTACACCAGTGAAGAGGCCTACACATTTCTGAGCATGACAGATAGTGAAGAGGAAGTCACTCATCTGTCAGATTCAGCCTCAGAATACGATTCTGTAGATGACAGCGGCACCCTGACAGATAGCTCTAACGACGGAGTTGTGGTCCCTGCCAAGGTCAGGCGTACCAGACCCGATCTTTTTCTGCTGTCATTGAGGTGCAAGAACCGCAGGTGAAAACAGTTGGTTTTACGCAACTTGATTTTTATTCACTGTTTTTCACCGAAGATCTCTATAGATCTATTGTGGACCAAAGCAATTTGTATGCTAACCAATACATTGCCGCTAATCCCCAGCTGACCCTTGCCAGAGATTGGAGACCAATTATGGTCTCTGAATTTAAGACCTTTCTGGGCCTATCCCTCCTCATGGGCATAACAAAAAAAAGAGTGAGTTGCGGTCATATTGGTCCACTGACCCAATTCACCATACGCCCGTGTTCTCTGCCTCCATGACCAGGACACGATACGAGCAGATCTTGCACTTCAGTGACAATGAACTCTGTCATCCTCGGGGTGACCCTAAATTTGATCGGCTCTACAAAATTTGGCCCCTCGTAAACCACTACAACCAATGTTTTTACTCCCCATCAAGTTATCTGTGTTGATGAGTCCCTGATTAAGTTTTCTGGCCGCTTGTCATTTAAACAGTATCTTCCCAGCAAGCGTGCCATATGTATAAGCTCTGTGACAGGGCCACAGGCTATACATATAGTTTTATGGTTTACGAGGGAAAAGATAGTCACGTAGAGCTGCCAAACTGCCCTGAAACGCTAGCAAGATTGTGTCGGACTTGGTGTCACCCTTATTTGGAAACGGGTACTACTTGTATGTGGACAATTATTACACAACCGTGCCACTTTTTAGTCACTAATTTGATCATCAAATTGGTGCATGTGGCACCGTGTGATCTAATCTCCCGTCTTAGGCTGGGGGAGAGAGCCTGCTTGACATGTAATAATTTGCTCGCTATGAAGTGGAGGGATAAGAATGTTTTCGTTCTTACCTCCCCTCATACAGACATGACTGTCCAAATTACTACGGCGACTGGTGTTGTGTAGAAACCCCTCTGTGTCCACGAATATAACCAAAATATGAGAGGGGTGGACCTCAACGACCAGTTTTTGGCACCGTACCTAATTGCCCATAAGGCCAGATGCTGGTATAAAAAAGTGTCTGTATACTTATTGCAATTGGCTTTGCTGAACGCTCATGTGCTATACAGAGCTTCAGGACAAACTGGATCCTTCCTTAAATTCCAGGAAAAGATCATCAGAGCCCTTCTGTTTCCAAACGGTGCTCTTGCCCAACTTCCCAGTGCAAATGCAGTAACCTGGCTGCATGAGAGGCATTTTCCGCATGTCCTCTCTGGTACCCCTACTCAAAGAAACCCCCAAAGAAGATGTGTCTGTGGAAAGCGTGGATTTAGGTGTGACACCCGCTTTTATTGTCCCTCCTGTCCTGACCAACCTGGTCTTTGCATTGGTGACTGTTTCGAACACTATCACACACTAGTTGAGTATTAGCGTAGGGTACAGCACCACACAGTCATAGGCACACGTACACAGGGTTTTGGGGTCTCGAAAGATGTGATGGCCATCACATTTTGAGAGACCCTAATCTGCAACGTTCAGTTTATATTTATTTTTACAGTTTTTATAAAAGTGAAAAAAAAAAACCACACACAAAAACACAAAAACATTAAAAATAAAATAGCCAAAAATAGTTGTGGTTGCATGTTTCTTCTCTCTCTATTGTTCTCTCTCTTATGTTCGCTCTCTACATTCCACTCTACTGTTCGCTCACTATTGTTCTATAGCTATCGTTCTCTCTCGTTTTTATTTTTACTATGTTTTATTGTATTTGCTTTGCAGGTATAGTATGTTATACTGTAATATTTGTTTTATTGTTAACCATCATTTGCTTAGCAGGTACGCCATTCAGCTGCAGCGTGGATTTATTTATCTTGACAGCAACAGCGTTTGCTCCCACGATAGATAAAGCCATGACTCCAGCACTGTAGGAGGTGATTTCACCACCACAGTTAAAAAAAAGAGCATATATGCCGAAGCATGGGGGCAGCAGAGGTGGAGGAGCGATTTGCTCCTACCTTTTGGGGCGGATGCCCCCATGCTAAGGCATATATATATTTTAGGCACAGATTGCGTTAAAAAATGTTTTATTTTTTACTATTTTTTTTTTTTAATTTGCTTTGCAGGTCTGATAAGTCTTATGCCCCGTACACACGGTCAGACTTTGTTCGGACATTCCGACAACAAAATCCTAGGATTTTTTCCGACGGATGTTGGCTCAAACTTGTCTTGCATATACACGGTCACACAAAGTTTTGGGAAAATCCGATCGTTCTAAACGCGGTGACGTAAAACACGTACGTCGGGACTATAAACGGGGCAGTAGCCAATAGCTTTCATCTCTTTATTTATTCTGAGCATGCGTGGCACTTTGTCCGGATTTGTGTACACACGATTGCTCCCACGATACATAAAGCCGTGACTCCAGCGCTGTACAAGGTGATTTCACCACCACAGTTAAAAAAAAGAGCATATATACCGAAGCATGGAGGCAGCAGGGGTGGAGGAGCGATTTGCTCCTAACTTTTGCAGGCGGATGCCCCCATGTTTCGGCATATATAAATGGTGCATGTATGCCCATCATTAGAAGTGGGTTGATGAAGTGATGTATTCAAATCGGGGGCATACCCAACCATCAATCTCTGTTTATTACAATATATGCCCAACAAGGACCTGCAACGTACTGGTATGTTGCTGGACTTTGAGTGGTTATACCAGAATGATGCCTGGGGGTTTAGGTATCATCTTGGTATCATTCTTTTCAGCCAGCGGTCAGCTTTTATGTAAAAGCAATCCTAGCGGCTAATTAGCCTCTAGCCTCTTTTACAAGCAGTGGGAGGGAATGTCCCCCCCACCGTCTTCCATGGTTTTCTCTAGCTCTCCTGTTCCAACAGGGAACCTGAGAATGCAGCCGGTGGTTCCGCCAGCTGACCATAGAGCTGATCAGAGACCATAATGGCTCCAATCATCTCTATGGCCTAAGAAACCAGAGGCTATGAGCATTTCACGAATTAGATTCGCCGGATGTAAACAGCGCGATTGGGAAAATGGGAAAGCATTTTATCACACCAATCTCAGTGTGGTCAGATGCTTTGAGGGCAGAGGAGAGATCTAGGGTCTAATAGACACCAATTTTTTCAAAAAAGAGTACCTGTCACTACCTATTGCTCTCATAGGGGATATTTACATTCCCTGAGATAACAATAAAAATAATTTAAAAAAATGAAAGGAACTGTTTAAAAATAAGATAAAAAAACAAAAAAAAGATTAAAAAAAAAAAAAGCACTCCTGCCCCCCCTGCTCTCGCGCAAAGGCGAACGCAATCGTTGCTCTGGCGTCATATGTAAACAGAAATTGCACCATGCATGTGAGGTATCACCGCAAAAGTCAGATTAAGGGCAGTAATTTTAGCAGTAGACCTCCTCTGTAAATCTAAAATGGTAACCTGTAAAGGCTTTTAAAGGCTTTTAAAAATGTATGTAGTTTGTCACTGATGCACGTTTGTGCGCAATTTTAAAGCATGTCGTGTTTGGTATCCATGTACTCGGCCTAAGATCATCTTTTTTACTTCATCAAACATTTGGGTAATATATTGTGTTTTAGTGCATTAAAATTAAAAAAAGTGTGTTTTTTCCAAAAAAAAATGTGTTTGAAAAATCGCTGCACAAATACTGTGTGGAAAAAAAATGACACACCCACCATTTTAATCTGTAGGGCCTTTTCTTTAAAAAAATATATAATGTTTGGGGGTTCAAAGTAATTTTCTTGCAAAAAAAATATTTTTTCATGTAAATAAAAATTGTCAGAAAGGGCTTTAGTTATTTTAGATTTTGACACAAGTTGCGGGAAAATGACAAACTTTTTTTTTTCTTTTTTTTTTTCACAAAGTTGTCACTAAATGATATATTGCTCAAACATGCCATTGGCATATGTGAAATTACACCACAAAATACATTCTGTTGCTTCTCCTGAGTACGGGGATACCACATGTGTGAGACTTTTTGGGAGCCTGGCCGTGTACGGGACCCCGACAACCAAGCACCGCCTGTAGGCTTTCTAAGGCTGTAAATTTTTGATTTCACTCTTCACTTCCTATCACAGTTTCAGAGGCCATGGAATGCCCAAATGGCACAGACCCCCCCAAATGACCCAATTTTGGAAAGTAGACACCCCAAGCTATTTGCTGAGAGGTATGGTGAGTATTTTGCAGATCTCGCTTTTTGTCACAAAGTTTTGAAAATTGAAAAAAGAAAAAAAAATACATTTTTCTTTTTTTTTTTCATTTTCAAAAACAAATGAGAGCTGCAAAATACTCACCATGTCTCTCGGCAAATAGCTTGGGGTGTCTACTGTTCAAAATTAGGTAATTTGGGTGGGGATTTGTGCCATCTTGGCATTTTATGGCCTTCAAAACTGTGATAGGTAGTGAGGAGTGAAATCAAAAATTTACGCCCTTATCATTTTCCCACAACTTGTGG
This sequence comes from Lithobates clamitans, assembly GCA_037952925.1. NCBI lineage: Eukaryota > Metazoa > Chordata > Amphibia > Anura > Ranidae > Lithobates > Lithobates clamitans. The sequence goes on from JBBGZY010001511.1 coordinate 185,059, forward strand.
AAAAATATAAAATATTCCATGGACTCAACATGCCTCTCAGCAAATATCTTTGGGTGTCTACTTTCCAACATGGGGTCATTTGGAGGGCGGTTTGTGACATCTTGGCATTTTATGGGCTTCAAAACTGATAGGTAGTGAGGAGTGAAATCAAAAATGTAAGCCCTGGGGGCGTGGCCGAACGGAGATCTGAGTGAACGTGTCTGAGGTGAGCTCCTGCAGCCATAAAGCACACCAGGAGCGATACACGTCCATCGGACCCGCACTGACTCCACCGGGGGCCCAGGGCTAACACCAGACCAGTAGGGAGCTGCCTGGGATTGCGGGCGCACCGATCGCGGAGCTCCAGCCGCCTGAGAGGACAGGCCGCGGCTTCGGCCTACAACGGGGAGCGGCGGCCATCTTGCTCCACCCGGACGCCGTGCCGGCGCGGCCTCGGGCCGATCCACCTGCCCTGAGACCGGCTCTCCTCCTCCACGACCACTGGGGATATAAAGCCTGCCACCCGGGACCAGCAATCCTCCCTGTGCCGCCCTATTAGATCAGCCAGAGGGACCTGGTAAGTGACGGCGGCCATCTTGATACACCCGGCGGCCTCTCCGTCTCTCTCCTGGGCCCAATCCACCCCCATCCACACCCAGGAGCACCTTGGCCTGAAAAATCAAGCCCCTCAAGGGAGTATTGAAGGAGCATCTACCCCCATCTGGCACCAGTTGCAATCAAAGCCCTGGCCCCAGGGCTTTAGTGTGGCGGCCATCTTGATACACCCTGACAGCCCCCCGTCCCCTCCTCTGGGCCTAATCCAAACCGTACTCACCCCCCAGGGCATCCAGGACTGGCAGACAGTGGCCCTTGATGGAGATACCCACAAGCATATACCCCCTTCAGTGTGTGGGCTGAGGACACGCCCCGAAAACCCAGAAAGGCGGCCATCTTGCTCCACCCAAGCTGCTGCATACACATATGCTCCTAATCTCCTCCACCCCTAGGAGCCTGGTTCACTACCTACACAGCCACCAGAGTAGCCCAGCAGGGCCAGCTGTGGTCCCCGTCTGTACAATTCTGCAGAGAAGCGTGAATAACCATGTATGGCTAAAGAAATGAGTTGCTGAGCCCCGTGTATGCCCGTAGCAGGCAGGCTATACTCCAGTCATCGCACATCCTTGAAAACATGTCCACGCACAGCTCTAGATCTATTGAGTCCACGGATCTACAACAGGGCACAATCCAGAGATACATGCTCCGCACATCTCAACCCGATCCCCGCACTCCCAAAGACAAGATGGCGCCCAATCGAAACTCAGGGAAGGGCAAACCTCCTCCCCCCCCTCAGACGGCAACAGACAGCAGCGAGGATCCAGATGACCCCCCGGTCCAGCACTCGGACTTACGAGCTGTAGTATCCAGATCTTGGTCCGCTATTGCCCCGCTTCTGGCCACGGGCCCTGGGGATGTGGCCCCTCGAATATCAGGAGAATCACCCAGATCTGAAGCCTCGACCCTTCTGGCGGCCTTCCGAGCGGAGTTTGAGTCCTGGGCGGTCAAAATGGAGACCTCATTACACAGGGATATCCAGGCCCTCCAACAGCAGGTCTCCACTAATCAGACCGCAGTGTCCGCCCTAACTGAAATTCAATCTGACCATGCAGCCCGCATCACATCCCTCGAGCGGGCCTCCAAGTAACACTTGCACCGTATATGACAACATCAACTACGCATAGAAGACGGAGAAAATAGGAGCCGCAGGAATAATATACGGCTGCAAGGCATACCGGAGGCCACTGCGGGTACAGACTTGAAACCTTCTGTCACTGCCATCCTCAACCAAGTCCTGGGAAGAGAGGCCTCATCCCCTATTGAAATAGACCGGGTGCACAGAGTGGGGGGGCCGAGGAGGGAACATAGTGACCGCCCACGCGATGTCCTCTGCAGGGTTCACTATTTCACCCTTGAGGAAGAACTTATGCGCAAGGCATGGCGTTTGGGTCCCGTGGACTTTGATGGATCTGCTATCCACCTATACCCAGACCTCTCTCGTAACACTCTCCACATGCGCCGCATAGTCCGCCCACTCCTAGATCTGATACGCCAAGCCGGAGCAACCTACACATGGGGACACCCCTTCAGTATTAAGGTGACCAGGGCTGAGCATAAATTTGTCCTCTCAGACCCGGATCAAATCCCAGCCTTTTTCAGCTTTCTGGAGCAAGATCCAATTGATGTACCGAACTGGCTGGACCCGCCAGACGACCGTGCCAGGGTGCAAACACGAGAACCTCTTCCACAACGACGCAGACACCCGAGGTACGGATCACACTCTATTGACCCTAGTCCACGTCATCCTACCTCTCCGGAAGATTAAGGTACCTCTAAAGTGTTGCAGGAAGCCAATCCAACGCTCCCCATGTGACTAGCACCAGCCCAGTATACTGCGTATCTCTTGTCTCCTAGACAGGTCGATGTTTGGAACCCCTCCCCCCATAGGATTTTCTTGGGGGGGTTTATATTTTTTTTATTATCTTTTCTTTTTTTACATTTTTCCTCATCGGTTCCACCTGACTACAGCTGGATACGATACGGTGGGAGACAAGATAACATGATAATACTCTAATGCCTCAAGACAGATGGTGCACCAAATTAGCGGGCCTTCTCCCTGCCCTTTGCTGGTGTGATGTATCTAGCTGGGGTTCGGGAGAGGCTATGGGACCGCAAATTCCTAATGTATGTTTTGGATATGCAAGTATTGAGCTTCTAGTACATTTTACAGCACTGCTTTATTCTCTGTGACTAGCAGAAATGTCCCACCTGGATGTGGGTGGAGGGGCCGATAGATGGACTGACTAGGTCCATGGTCTCTTGCCAATATCCACATGGGCTCCTCTAGCTATCAATATACGGGTTCTCTTACACCGAATAGTCTCACTTTAAAATGTTATTACACATTGTTACTGTTTTCAGTGTTACTACACAGATTTATCTCCGGGGCCCCATGTTGGGGCCTGTGTATGATATGTGTTGAAAACGTTTGTTTCCCCCCCATGATATTATCTCACGGGTTGATATCTCCTCTGTGGAGGAGGGAGGGTGGGCTTGTGTGGATATTTGCCCACGCAGACCGCCACCCTCCTTCACAGATGATCTGATGTGTGTTCTGATGTTTAAATGTTTTGTTACACTGTGCCTCAATTAAGCTATATATGCCTGTGCTGCTACTGGGCTCACGGCTCAGATTCTCCACCTCGACCCTCCACCCCCAATAGGCCGGGCACGAATTGTGCCTTCTTACGTGATTTCTCACGTGGAGTCCCGTATCAGTGGACCCCTTAGATTTGTTAGGCTCCTTATTCAGGTGTCCTCCCTACCTAGGTTTTGTCCTGATATATCTTTGCTACCTTACAAGCTTTCCTCCCCCTGTCTTCCTCCCCTCTCTATTCTCTATAAGCTGACTTTCTTTTTTTCGTTCCACTATGGCTCATACAGTGCTATCTCGTCCTCGCCTGAAATCTTGTTCATACAATGTAAATGGCCTCAATATTGCATCCAAGAGAGGGCAAATCCTTTACCAAATGCATAAACAACAGGTCAATGTGTTACTGTTACAGGAAACTCATTTCCACACAAACTCCACCCCTTCCTGCTCCAATAGGTACTTTAATAGATGGTTCCACAGTACAAATCCCTCCCAGAAAACCAAAGGAGTATCTATTGCCTTCCACAAAACGCTTCCGATTACCCGGATAGACCAGCTCTCGGACCCCCAGGGAAGGTATGTGTTTGTAAAGTTCTCCTTATGGGGCACAAAATTCACTATTGCCAACCTTTACCTACCAAACACTAATCAAATATCGTCGGCTCTGCGGTACATGAGGATTTTGTCAGAATTTGCAGAAGGTAAACTAATCATAGGAGGGGATTTTAACGCCCCCTTAGATCCACTCTTAGACTCATCAACCTCTCGCTCGTCCATCTCCTTTACTAAGCTAAGGGCATTTAAACAGGCTATCTATGACCTCCATTTAATCGACATTTGGCGGGTTCTGTTTCCAACAAATCGCAACTATACCCACTTCTCCCAGGTCCATCACTCTTATAGTCGTATCGACTACTTCCTTCTTGACCATAGCTGCTTGGATTGGTCACCTGAATGCGAGATAGACTCAATGGTCTGGTCCGATCACTCACCTATCTATCTGACACTATCGATCCCTTCCACGCCGGTGAAGGAATGGACGTGGAGGCTGAATGATTCCCTTCTTACGGAACCTGATTGTTCCCACAAGGTTTCAGAAACAATTTCTAATTTTTTCATAGACCATGCCTCGGACACTACCTCACTACCCTTACAATGGGAGGCGCTTAAAGCAGTCCTGCGAGGTATCTTTATCCAGATGGGAACCCGTGTGAAAAAGGCTCGATCAGCTGCAATAACATCAGCAATTCAAAAGCTCCGAGACCTTGAGACACAACATAAACGAGCCCCAACTGTGGAGACCCTTATAGAGGTCTCAACGGCTCGATCCCAACTTAAGGACCTGTATGTGGCCTCAGCTCGTAACTACGCGGACAGACTTGCCTTACATCAGTACCGATTTAGAGATAAATGCGGTAGACCGTTAGCTCGCACTCTCCACCCAAACATGTCTTCCACATTCATACCCCATATTCGGGCCCCTTCTGGAGAAATGCTTAGTGAGCCCTCTAAGATATCACAAACATTCCGAGATTTCTACCAAACACTTTACAATCTACAGCCCGGGGTCTCTCCTGGCCCAACCCTTGCCCCTGAACCTGATAGACAGTCTTATATTGAGGAAACTGAGCTCCCTACTTTGGATGGCGATACCGTAGAAGAGCTGGAGCAAGTAATTACAGCGGATGAGGTAATGGGAGCGATAGCGGCCACCCCGTCCGGTAAAAGCCCGGGTCCCGACGGATTCACCCCTAAATTTTACAAAACATTTGCTCCCCAACTGACCCCCTTCTTGGTTAGGGTGTTCAACACCCTATCGGAAGGCTCAGCGTTTCCTCCACAAACACTCGGAGCCCACATTACCATTATCCCAAAACCAGATAAGGACCCTACTTTGTGTGCTAATTATAGGCCCATATCGTTAATTGGAGTGGACTTGAAATTATATGCCAAAATTTTAGCCACTAGATTGCAGCCGCTCCTCCCCCGCCTCATACACCTGGACCAGGTGGGTTTTGTTAGTGGTCGCGAGGCAAGGGACAACACCCTAAAAACCCTGCTTCTTACCGACTATGCCCGCACCCATGACGTCCCTTTATGCCTTTTGACGGTCGACGCCGAAAAGGCATTTGACCGGGTCGACTGGCAATTCCTCCAGCTGTCCCTGAAGCAGATAGGTCTGGGCCCCAAAATGATATCCCGAATTATGTCCCTTTACTCCTCTCCCTCTGCTAGAATTCGGGTGAATGGTTCATTGTCACCTACATTTTCCATCCACAATGGGACACGGCAAGGCTGCCCTTTATCTCCCCTCCTCTATGTACTGGTCATGGAACACCTGGCAATTGCCTTGCGCAATAACCCTAACATTTCAGGTGTATCAATAGGCCCCATTCATTCCAAACTGGCTCTCTTTGCGGATGACCTGCTAATGTTTGTAACCCAACCCCATATATCTTTACCACATATAATGCAGGAATTCACGAGGTTTGGGAGGCTGAGCAATTTCAAAGTGAACCATACTAAGTCAGAAATCCTGAACATCTCACTGTCCCAGGAGGCCCTTCGCCAAATCTCCACTAAGTATCCTTTTAAAACAGGTTCCACTTCCATCCGTTATCTCGGAATCCAAATACCCACAGAAGGATCCCAATTATTCTCTCTGAACTACGCTCCCCTTCTGCTTAGAACGAAGACGGATCTCTCAAACTACACGAAGAAGCGCCTTTCGTGGCTAGGCCGGGTGAATGCCCTAAAAATGGACGTTCTCCCTCGGTTTCTCTATTTGTTTCAGACAATTCCCATATCCATACCCTCCTGGTTCTTTAAGAAGCTCCGCCAACTATTCTCCTCCTTTATATGGGGAGGGGCTCGTCCTCGGATACGCTATGAGACTCTCTCGCTCCCCAAGATTCGTGGAGGAGCTGGAGCTCCAGATGCCTCTATATACTATAAGTCAGCAGTACTCACGCGTATAATTAACTGGTTCCATCATTCCTCCACCAAATTATGGGTACAAATAGAGAGCCATATCAATTCGATAGATCTCCGTGCCTTACCGTGGACGCCTACCGAATTCCTGAAAGGAGGGATACTCTTGAGCGACCTTACACAACAAACCATACAAATTTGGACCCGAATGAATTCCTCCAAGACCCTATCTCCTCTGAAGGGACCCATGACTCCACTATTTGGGACCCCGGCTTTTCCTCCGGCCCTACAGGCAGCAAGTTTTGGACCTTGGTGTAAGGAGGATCACAGACGACTTGCCCAAGTCTTGTGATCAGACTCTTCCCTGACTCATGACATCCCCTCCAGCCCATCTTCCCATACCTTGACGCATTGGATGCAGAGGCAACAGGTGATATCCTTCATTCGCACCTTCCCATCCCTGCCTGATATACTTGCTGACTTAACAGACTTGGAGAACATGCTGCTCCAGACCGACCCCCCCACACATGTGGTCTCTCAACTATATTCTCTCATACATATGGCTTATAATCCTGACCTCCCCCCATACACGCAGGCCTGGAAGGAAGATCTGGGTCACCCCATTTCACCTATAGACTGGCAAAAGTGTTTCATTCTGACTCACAAAATATCTTTAGCCTCCAAAGCCCAAGAAAAAGGATTTAAGTTGTTGACCCGTTGGTACAGATGCCCCTCGACTTTGCACTGGATAAACCCGGCACTCCCGGATACCTACTGGCGTTGCTTGACATCCAAGGGAACCTTACTCCACATTTGGTGGGAATGCCCCCCTGTGCGGAGGTTCTGGCAGAAGATCCTCGACTTGTACTGCAGACTCATGACGACCTCAATCACACCCTCTCCTGAGGTAGTTCTGCTATCTTTGCTCCCTGGACCGATTAAATCGGTCAAAAAAGACGTTTTGTGTCACTTTCTGGCGGCTGCCAGAACAGTTCTGCCCAGACATTGGAAGTCGACGAGCATGCCTTCCCTGGGGGATTGGGCAATTGAAGTGGACCAAATTAACAGCTTGGAACGAACGTTGTCGCAGGAAGCGGGCAAGGAGGAGCAATTCTCCAAGACCTGGACTTCATGGTCTATGTTTCGCTACTCCTCTGAATTTATTTCATGGGCCGCAGAGGAATCCACCGACGCATCTGTATAGCCACGGTGGAAAATTTCTCTCTTAATTTCTACTTCCCTTACTGCCTTGACCCTTCTACTCCAACTCTCTCCCTTTTTTCCCTTCTCCTTTCCCTTTAAATGTTTGCGTTACACGCTCACCTAAAGCATAATCTCTAGTCTCATGAGACCGGAACGGTGTCACACACAGAGCTTCCCCCTCAGAGAAAACGTGCTCAGCGCAGAAGTAGAAGCCCTAGCCTACTTGTAATGCGTGGGCACCACTCGTTGAGTAGATAGTGGTGCTCGCCTAATCTTACTAAGCCAGATTAGACGCCGTAGGTATAAAGGCTTATATACCATATCACTCAACCAAAGCTCACAAATTATCTAAACCATGAGATGATACGACAACAGTGTTGCACGAATGTTTACGAATATACAAATATATATCTTTGTTATATGTTATTGAACGACTTATATGTATACTGTACATCTTTGAAATGATACTTTGCCTATCAATAAAATAAGATTGAATTAAAAAATGTAAGCCCTTAGAAATCCTGAAGGCAGTGCTTGGTTTTCGGGGCCCTGTACGCAGCTAGGCTCCCAAAAAGTCCCACACATGTGGTATCCCCCTACTCAGGAGAAGCAGCAGAATTTATTTTGGGGTTTAATTCCACATATGCCCATGGCACTTGTGAGCAATATATCATTTAGTGACAACTTTGTGCAAAAAAAAATTTGCAATTTTCCCGCAACTTGTGGCAAAATATAAAATATTCAATGAACTCAACATGCCTCTCAGCAAATATCTTGGGGTGTCTACTTTCCAAAATGGGGTAATTTGGGGGGGGTTGTGATATCTTGGCATTTTATGGCCTTCAAAACTGTGATAGGTAGTGAGGAGTGAAATCAAAAATTTACAAACTTAGAAATCCTGAAGGTGGTGCTTGAATTTCGGGGCCCCGTACGCAGCTAGGCTCTCAAAAAGTCCCACACATGTGGTATCCCCGTACTCAGGAGAAGCAGCTAAATGTATTTTGTGGTGCAATTCCACATATAACCATGGCATGTGTGAGCAATATATCATTTAGTGACAACTTTTTGTAAACATTTTTTTTTTGTCATTCAATCACTTGGGACAAAAAAATAAAATATTCAATGGGCTCAACATGCCCAATTTCCTTAGGGTGTCTACTTTCCAAAATGGGGTCATTTGAAGGGGTTTTGTACTGCCCTGCCATTTTAGCACCTGAAGAAATGAGATAGGCAGTCATAAACTAAAAGCTGCATAAATTCCAGAAAATGTACCCTAGTTTGTAGACGCTATAACTTTTGCGCAAACCAATAAATGTACGCTTATTGACATTTTTTTTACCAAAGACATGGCTGAATACATTTTGACCTAAATGTATGACTAAAATTGAGTTTATTGGATTTTATAACAAAAAATAGAAAATATCATTTTTTTTCAAAATTCTTTTGGCAATCAAATACCATTAAAAGAAACCTCTATTTGTGGGAAAAAAGGACGCAAATTTTGTTTGGGTAAAACATTGCAGACCACGCAATTACCAGTTAACCGCTTCAGCCCTGGAAGATTTTACCCCCTTCCTGACCTGTTCTGGCCGTCGTCCCCAAAAATCCCAGAGGTGGTGAATGGGACAAGTTCATATTACAAAAAGAGACCCTATGGATTGAGCACCTAAATGCCACCAGGGCACCAGGCTTGAATGAATCCCATTCATATAGACCTCTTCTCTGATCTCACAGTCATTTCCATAAATCCCCCCAATGTGATTCATTACTAGTGAAATAATTTCCCATCTGGATATGATAACATAACATAGTTTGTCATGATTTTTCCTTAAAACCTTGTTTATCCCAGATCAACATATTCTCAAGCCTCTCTCCTTTGAATTGTAAATCGATATTTTGAATGTTTATATGGATTTTGGATTTTATAATCATGTGTATATCACTGTGCATACAATTTGTGTACCCTTTCTTTTCTCTTTCCTCCCCCTGTGGTGATTTTGGGACTGATCCCTTAGTGTTGGTCTCCCTTGGAATTGTTTGGCCTTCGCCCTTGGTGAGTTCCGTTGCATAGCGCCGCACAACCGGTTCGATCCTCCGACCGGATGTGCGGCGATTGACGGGGGCATGGGGACCTGTCTGGATTCCCCTAGCCTCCGCCCTTGCTGTCTGCGCATTGGCCGGCCCTCGTCCCGACGCGTCTCGGTTCGACGCATGCGCGGAGTCATCCCTGCCGTTCGTGCGTCGTCTTACGTGGAGGTGACGCTGCTCGGCACATGCACGGCAGCCCGCAATGGGGCCGGGAGATGCCGCACTCCACGGAGCCGGCTGCTTCCGGTCAGGGTCGCCTATTTAAAGACATGGTGGCGTCCGGTTCAGGATCATGGATAAGGCACTGGTCTAACTGAGCGGTGTACCCCCGAACCTCCTCTCATCTGTCACTGGGTAAGTCCAGCTATCTGATTCACTGTAAGGATTATTCTTATATGCAAACAATGATTGGTCTTGCAATCCATGCTGATTGCCATCTCTGCAAATCGTGATTATGACTATGTTCTTTTCATATATCAGAATTATAGCTCACAAAAGCTATTCCTTCTACCCATGACTATCCGATGTTATATGCACCTGGGAGGTTCTTGGCTCCGACCGCTGTTTTTCTCATCCAACTCAGATATTATTACTTCCGATCATTTGCGATCCACTGATTACCCGTTTTACTGGTAGCATCTATATTCACCATACTTAATTGGTAAGCGAATTACCTTTGGTACATATCCTTTGTATGTCAATATATAGACCCCAATTTGATTAGATTTTTTGTTTATTCACTTCCCCTCTTCTGCTCCCTCGTTCCCCCTTTTTCATTTCCTCCCCCCCTCCCCCTTTTTTGTCCTTCCCCCCCTCCCTTTCCCATTTCAACCTTTTTATGGTTCTTCTATACTTGCAATTTGGTCTAAATCATTTGATGATCACATACGACCGTATACCTTCATAGTCCTTATTTGGAGCTTACCCATCACCACTCATTTATTTTAATCCATACCATTAGCGCCTCGCATGTCTCTTTGATTGGCTGCCCCAGACCACCAGGCTGTGCTGTCCTTCCTTTTGAGACCATAATCTTTTATAGGGTCTCTCCCATAGATCACCACGGGAGGTTTGAATCTCTAACATAGATATTTTTATATGTATACCTCTTTTTGAAGTCTACGTTTTGACAACAGTGTATAATTATTGTCATTGTGATATATTTTTGTCTTTTCCTTTTCTGTGCATTTTTAATAGAACCTCTAGCTCCTGAAGAAGCGTTTTTTGTCAACGTGAAACATGTTGAGCAATTAGAGAGCATCTCACCTTGGACTACCAGACCTGCAGCATTCTTCCAATCACAGCTCCACATTTTTCCACCACCCTATGTTTGGGGAAGTTTATTCTTTTCCGTTCGGAATGAGTGTTTGGATTGCTTACCTATAGCTACAATTGATCATATAAGAGCTTGCAGGATAGGATCCATATGCTGTATATTAATTAGGTTCCATGTCTAGTCAGACCTGTTTTTAAACTTTTACGTCTGTTTTCTGTGTTTTTTTGTACTTTATTAATAAAATCTCAAAAACGATACTTACCTTTCTGTAGTTTAATACTGTTGTGCCTTTAAAATCCCATTTCTTAGTTTTTATACGTTTACCCTTCCTGACCAGAGTGTTTTTTTGCGATTTGGCACTGCATCGCTTTAACTGACAATTGCGCGGTCATGCGACGTGTCTACCAAACAAAATTGACGTCCTTTTTTCCCCACAAATAGAGCTTTCTTTTGGTGGTATTTGATTGCCTCTGCGATTTTTATTTTTTGCGCTATAACCAAAATAAGAGCGACAATTTTGAAAAAAAAGCATTATTTTTTACATTTTGCTATAATAAATATCCCCCAAAAATATATATAAAAAAATTTTTTTCCTCAGTTTAGGCCGATCGTATACTTCTACATATTTTTGGTAAAAAAAAATCGCAATAAGCGTTTATTGATTGGTTTGCACAAAAGTTATAGTGTTTACAAAATAGGGGATAGTTTTATGGCATTTTTATTAATATTTTTTTTTTACTAGTAATGGCAGTGATCAGCGATTTTTATTGTGACTGCGATGTTATGGTGGACATGTTGGACATTTTTGACACATTTTTTGGACCATTGTCATTTATACAGAGATCAGTGCGATTAAAAATGCACTGATTACTGTGTAAATGGCACTGGCAGTGAAGGGGTTAACCACTAGGGGGCTGGGAGGGGTTAAGTATGTCCTAGGGGAGTGATTACTAACTATAGGGGGATGGGATAGCAGTGTCATTACTCTGATCACTGCTCCCGATGACAGGGAGCAGTGATCAGTGACGCTCGTCACTAGGCAGAACGGGGGGATGCTGTTTACATCAACATCTCCCCATTCGTCCTCTCCGTGAGGCGGTCACGGGTATCCCCGCGGTGATCGAGTCTGCGGGACCCGCGACCCGACTCAGAGAGTTTAGAACAGTCTGACAGCAAAATTACATTTCAAAGGAAAAAAAGTTTTTTAAAACTACTCGCGGATATTGCATTGCCGGTCCGACAATACACATCGAAGTTCATTGATAAAAACGGCATGGGAATTCCCCACAGGGGAACCCCGAACCAAAATAAAAAAAAAAAATGATGTGGGGGTCCCCCTAAATTCCATACAGGGCCCTTCAGGTCTGGTATGGATATTAAGGGGAACCCCGGCCAAAATTTAAAAAAAAATGCTGTGGGGGTCCCACTAAATTCTATACCAGACCCTTCAGGTCTGGTTTGGATTTTAAGGGGAACCCCGCGCCAAAAAAAAAATGGCGTGGGGTCCCCCCAAAAATCCATACCAGACCCTTATCCGAGCACGCAACCTGGCAGGCTGCAGGAAAAGAGGGTGGGCGAGAGAGCGCCCCCCCTTCCTGAACCATACCAGGCCACATGCCCTCAACATTGGGAGGGTGCTTTGGGGTAGCCCCCCAAAGCACCTTGTCCCCATGTTGATGAGGACAAGGGCCTCATCCCCACAACCCTGGCCGCTGGTTGTGGAGGTCTGTGGGCGGGGGGCTTATCGGAATCTGGAAGCCCCCTTTAACAATGGGACCCCCAGATCCCGCCCCCTGTGTGAAATGGTAAGGGGGTATACCCCTACCATTTCACTAAAAAACTGTCAAAAATGTTAAAAATGACAAAAGTTTTTGAAAATTCCTTTATTTAAATGCTTCTTCTTTCTTCTTTCTTCTTTCTTCTATCTTCCTTCATCTTCATCTTCTTCTTCTTCTTCTTCTTCTGGTTCTTCCTCCGGTGTTCTCGTCCAGCATCTCCTCCGCGGCGTCTTCTATCTTCTTCTCCTCAGGCCGCTCCACACTTATGGCATGGGGGGAGGCTCCCACTCTTCTCTTCATCTTCTTCTCTTCTCTTCATCTTCTTCTCTTCTTCATCTTCTTCTCCGGGCCGCTCCGCATCCATGCTGGCATGGTGGGAGGCTCCCGCTGTGTGACGCGTCTCCTCTTCTGACGTTTCTTAAATAATCGTTCTTAAATGACGCACGGGACATGACGGGACTTCCCTTCGGCATTCCCCGTGACGTCACAGGGAAGTCCCGTCAAGTCACAGTGCGTCAGAGGGGGGCGGGGTCACCGGGTGGCCCCGCCCCCTGTTATTTAAGAACCGTCAGAAGAGGAAATGCGTCACACAGTGGGAGCCTCCCACCATGCCAGCATGGATGCGGAGCGGGCGGAGAAGAAGATGAAGAAGATGAAGAAGATGAAGAAGAGAAGAAGATGAAGAGAAGAGTGGGAGCCTCCCCCCATGCCATGGGTGCGGAGCGGCCTGAGGAGAAGAAGATAGAAGACACCGCAGAGGAGATGCTGGACGAGAACACCGGAGGAAGAACCAGAAGAAGAAGAAGAAGAAGAAGATGATGGAAGATAGAAGAAAGAAGAAGCATTTAAATAAAGGAATTGTCAAAAACTGTCTCTTGTCATTTTTAACATTTTTGACAGTTTTTTAGTGAAATGGTAGGGGTAAGTACCCCCTTACCATTTCACACAGGGGGGGCCGGGATCTGGGGGTCCCCTTGTTAAAGGGGGCTTCCAGATTCCGATAAGCCCCCCCGCCCGCAGACCCCCGCAACCACCGGCCAGGGTTGTGGGGATGAGGCCCTTGTCCTCATCAACATGGGGACAAAGTGTTTTGGGGGGCTAACCCAAAGCACCCGCCCAATGTTGAGGGCATGTGGCCTGGTACGGTTCAGGAGGGGGGGCGCACTCTCGTCCCCCCCTCTTTTCCTGCTGCCTGCCAGGTTGCGTGCTCGGATAAGGGATTGGTATGGATTTTTGGGGGGACCCCACGCCATTTTTTTTTTATTTTGGCACGGGGTTCCCCTTAATATCCATACCAGACCTGAAGGGTCTGGTATGGAATTTAGGGGGACGCCCACGTCATTTTTTTTTAAATTTTGGTTCGGTGTTCCCCTATGGGGAATTACCATGCCGTTTTTATCAATGAACGTTTATGTGCATTGTCGGACCGGCGATACAATAGCAGTAGTAGAGTAGTTTTAAATGACTTTTTTTCTTTGAAATGTCATTTTGCTGTCAGACTGTTCTAAACACGGGAAACATGCGCTCCTTTACAGGCATACTATAGACATCCCCCAGCTACGAAATTTAAAGGGATATTACACTTTTATTGTTTGACTTTAAGCATTATTAAAATCACTGCTCCTGAAAAAACTGCAGTTTTTAAAACTTTTTTTGCATTGATCCATGTCCCCTGGGGCAGGACCCAGGTCCCCAAACACTTTTTATGACAATAACTTGCATATAAGCCTTTAAAATTAACACTTTTGATTATTCATGTTCGTGTCCCATAGACTTTAACGGTGTTCGCGTGTTCGAACAAACTTTTTTCCTGTTCGCATGTTCTGGTGCGAACCGAACAGGGGGGTGTTTGGCTCATCCCTACTGTTTACACATCTGTACTCAGGAACACTAGTGTGGGACACAAGAACAAACTTTTTAGGGTGTCCCACGCAGGTGCTCCAGTGGATACTTGAGGTGTCTCCATGTGTGAAACTTGTCCAAAAAAGGGAAGTATTCCAGCTTGGTTAAGGGAATGAATCATGTCTTCAACTTGGAACTCTGTCCAGACAATTGTACCCCACTTCCAAGCAATGTTTCATATTACTATTTCTGGCCTCAAACATCTGTGTGCTAAGTATACCTTTTTGTTTCATTCTCATAGGGGAGAAAAGACACAGGACGTCTGAGGACTCCACTAACCCACCCCCCCACCTCCTGAAAAAGGGGACCAGGGAACACCACAAGCTGAGGAAGTGGAGGAAGGAGAGGTGGTGGAAATTGTCAACACAAGAGGTGAGTGTCTGACACCACAGATTCAGGTCATAGATGTATGCCAGCATCTTTATAAAACATGGTGTGTATTTTTTCTTTTAGGTGATGTGCAGGTTGTTGAAGAACAAGCTCCTCATTTCACCAGTGACAGTGCCCAAAGGCTTATCCAGGACATCATGTATTGTAGTCAGGATTCAATGTACACGTTTTGTGGCTGCAACCCCTTCCTCGCAACTCAAGTAGCTGAGAGGAAGTGGTTGCACCCCCAAAACACGTCCATTGATCCCCATGATGGGAGATAGCACATGATGACATTAGGTATGGGATCAGGAGTAAAATCCCCAATTTGACTTCCAATTTGTGTGCAACTTCAAAATTTGGCTTTTACAGGGGTGACATCACCCCATCTGATGAAGGCAATATCAACACATTTTGGACACTATAATGTCTGATATTGCCTTCAGTTTTTCAATGTTGAACTTTGTAAGTTCCTGAGTTGTGTATGTTATGTTTTGAAACATGCCTGTTTATGTACCCTAAAAAAAATCAATGTAAAACTTTTAGAAACCCCTATTTTTTGTTTAAAAAAAAAGTTTTACAACGCACATGTGCATGTGTACAGAGTAAAAGGTTTTATACTGAACAATGTGTGGCTTCTTCTTTCAATGATCAATACTAGGGATGAGCCGGAAAAAAAACAGGAAAAATTTTGTTCGAACACGCGAACACCGTTAAAGTCTATGGGACACGAACATGAATAATCAAAAGTGCTAATTTCAAAGGCTTATATGCAAGTTATTGTCATAAAAGGTGTTTGGGGACCTGGGTCCTGCCCCAGGGGACATGGATCAATGCAAAAAAAAGTTTTAAAAACGGCAGTTTTTTCAGGAGCAGTGATTTTAATAATGCTTAAAGTCAAACAATAAAAGTGTAATTTCCCTTTAAATTTCGTAGCTGGGGGGTGTCTATAGTATGCCTGTAAAGGGGTGCATGTTTCCCATGTTTAGAACAGTCTGACAGCAAAATGACATTTCGAAGGAAAAAACCCATTTAAAACTACTCGCAGCTAGGGATGAGCTTCGAGTTCGAGTCGTAATCACGTTGGCTGTTCGCAAGTTCGCCGAACAGCGAACAATTTGGGGTGTTCGCGGCAAATTCAAATGCCGCAGAAAACACCCTTTAAAAGTCTATGGGAGAAATCAAAAGTGCTAATTTTAAAGGCTTATATGCAAGTTATTGTCATAAAAAGTGTTTGGGGACCTGGGTCCTGCCCCAGGGGACATGGATCAATGCAAAAAAAGTTTTAAAAATGGCCGTTTTTTCAGGAGCAGTGATTTTAATAATGCTTAAAGTCAAACAATAAAAGTGTAATATCCCTTTAAATTTCGTAGCTGGGGGGTGTCTATAGTATGCCTGTAAAGGGGCGCATGTTTCCCGTGTTTAAAACAGCCTGTTAGCAAAATGACATTTCGAAGGAAAAAACCCATTTAAAACTACCCGCGGCTATTGCATTGCCGACAATACACATAGAAGTTCATTGATAAAAACGCATGGGAATTCCCCACAGGGGAACCCCGAACCAAAATTTAAAAAAAAATGACGTGGGAGTCCCCCTAAATTCCATACCAGGCCCTTCAGGTCTGGTATGGATATTAAGGGGAACCCCGGCCAAAATTTTTAAAAAAATTGACGTGGGGTTCCCTCTAAATTCCATACCAGACCCTTCAGGTCTGGTATGGGTTTTAAGGGGAACCCCACGCCAAAAAAAAAAAAACGGCATGGGGTCCCCCCAAAAATCCGTACCAGACCCTTATCCGAGCATGCAACCTGGCTGGCCGCAGGAAAAGAGGGGGGACGAGAGTGTGGCCCCCCCTCCTGAACCGTACCAAGCCACATGCCCTCAACATTGGGAGGGTGCTTTGGGGTAGCCCCCCAAAACACCTTGTCCCCATGTTGATGAGGACAAGGGCCTCATCCCCACAACCCTGGCCGGTGGTTGTAGGGGTCTGCGGGCGGGGGGCTTATCGAAATCTGGAAGCCCCCTTTAACAAGGGGACCCCCAGATCCCGGCCCCCCCTGTGTGAAATGGTAAGGGGGTAGTTACCCCTACCATTTCACTAAAAAACTGTCAAAAATGTTAAAAATGACAAGAGACAGTTTTTGACAATTCCTTTATTTAAATGCTTCTTCTTTCTTCTATCTTCCTTCATCTTCTGGTTCTTCTGTTTCTTCCTCCGGCATTCTCATCCAGCATCTCCTCCGGCATCTTCTATCTTCTTCTCCTCGGGGGGCTCCGCACCCATGGCATGGGGGGAGGCTCCCGCTCTTCTCTTCATCTTCTTCTTCTTCTCTTCTTCCTTCTTCTCTTTTTCTCTTCTTCTCTTCTTCATTTTCTTCTCCGGGCTGCTCCGCATCCATGCTGGCAGGAGGGAGGCTCCCCCCCTCTGATGCACGGGACATGACGGGACTTCTCTGTGGCATTCCCCGTAACGTCACAGGGAAGTCCCGTCAAGTCACCGTGCATCAGAGGGGGCGGGGTCACCGGGTGGCCCCGCCCCCCGTTATCTAAGAACCGTCAGACGAGGAGACGCCGTCACACAGCGGGAGCCTCCCTCCATGCCAGCATGAGTGCGGAGCGGCCCGGAGAAGAAAATGAAGAAGAGAAGAGCGGGAGCCTCCCCCCATGCCATGGGTGCGGAGTGGCCCGAGGAGAAGAAGATAGAAGACGCCGCGGAGGAGATGCTGGATAAGAACGCCAGAGAAAGAACCAGAAGAGCCAGAAGAATCAGAAGAAGAAGATGAAGGAAGATAGAAGAAAGAAGAAGCATTTAAATAAAGGAATTGTCAAAAACTGTCTCTTGTCATTTTTAACATTTTTGACAGTTTTTTAGTGAAATGGTAGGGGTAAGTACCCCCTTACCATTTCAAACGGGGGGGCCGGGATCTGGGGGTCCCCTTGTTAAAGGTGGCTTCCAGATTCTGATAAGCCCCCCGCCCGCAGACCCCTGCAACCACCGGCCAGGGTTGTGGGGATGAGGCCTTTGTCCTCATCAACATGGGGACAAGGTGTTTTGGGGGGCTACCCCAAAGCACCCTCCCAATGTTGAGGGCATGTGGCCTGGTATGGTTCAGGAGGGGGGGCGCACTCTCGCCCCCCCTCTTTTCCTGCGGCCTGCCACGTTGCGTGCTCGGATAAGGGTCTGGTATGGATTTTTGGGGGGACCCCACGCCATTTTTTATTTGGCACGGGGTTCCCCTTAAAATGCAAACCAGACCTGAAGGGTCTGGTATAGAATTTAGTGGGACCCCCACGGCATTATTTTTTTAAAATTTTGTCCGGGGTTCCCCTTAATATCCATACCAGACCTGAAGGGCCTGGTATGGAATTTAGGGGGACCCCCACGTCATTTTTTTTTTAAATTTTGGTTTGGGGTTCCCCTGTGGGGAATTCCCATGCCGTTTTTATCAATGAACTTCTATGTGTATTGTCGGACTGGCAATGCAATAGCCGCGAGTATTTTTAAATGGGTTTTTTCCTTCTACAGGCATACTATAAACACCCCCCAGCTACGAAATTTAAAGGGATATTACACTTTTATTGTTTGACTTTAAGCATTATTAAAATCACTGCTCCTGAAAAAACGGGCCATTTTTAAAACTTTTTTTTGCATTGATCCATGTCCACCTGGGGCAGGACCCAGGTCCCCAAACACTTTTTATGACAATAACTTGCATATAAGCCTTTAAAATTAGCACTTTTGATTTCTCTCATAGACTTTTAAAGGGTGTTCCGCGGCATTCGAATTTGCCGCGAACACCCCAAATTGTTCGCTGTTCGGCGAACTTGCGAACAGCCAATGTTCGAGTCGAACATGAGTTCGACTCGAACTCGAAGCTCATCCCTAATCAATACCAGTTTTTGTATTAAGTTTGTGTTTATAGTGACATTGGGTGTTATTTAATAATGGAAAAAACACTTGGCACTACAAGTGCACTAGGAGAACCTAGCAGACAGCAAAAAGAAACACAAGCAGTAAATGAAAATCAAGATTTTATCTGATAAAATAGAAAAAATTTTTCAAAATTTGCTGGCATAGCAATGGCCCCCCTATCCGTAAAATATTCAACATATTTTTCACGCACTTCACGTGCGCTTTGGGGGGGCAAGCCAGGACTGCCCGATTCTAGGGCCATCATTGGTTCATTAAGTCCGGCCTCAGGCCCAACTGAGGCAACATAACTCGGATTATTTTGTTTTAAAAAGTTGTGCAGGATGCAGCAAGCTAACACTATGTGGTTTAGTTTGTACTCTGCCATATTTATGGCAGTTAAAAATAGGCGGAACCGGCCGGCTATTATCCCAAAGGCATTCTCTATTACTCTTCTGGCTCTGGCCAGTCAGTAATTAAAAACCCTCTTCTCCGGGGTGAGGGTCCTCTGGGGGAATGGCCTCATCACATGATCACCCAGACCGAATGCCTCATCTGAAGAACACAAATGGCAGTCTCTCAATGTTCTCTTCCACAGGTGGCAATCCCAAGCCACCACTCTGGAGACATCGATAGAACTCGGTCCGGGCAAAGACTCCACCATCCGACATCTGGCCATTCCTCCCCACGTCTACATACAGAAACTCATATGTCGCTGACACCACCGCCATCAACACTATACTATTAAACCCCTTATAGTTATAATAGTAAGACCCCGAATGGGGTGGTGAGACAATATGGATGTGTTACCCATCAATTACCCCTCCACAGTTGGCAAAGTAGGATGCCACAGTCTGCCATTCCTGTAGCGTTGAAGGACACTGTTGAGTCAAACAAAAACATAAAAATTAGTAATTTTGCACATAAACATTGCAAACAAATTAGACACAAACATTCTTGGCCAACACCAGTATAACATTTTTTTGAAGGAGTATTTAAAGGCAAAAATCTTAAGGTCCACTTATCAGATTCCTCCCCCCTCTGATGGCCTATTGTAAAAATTTTAGGGGGGGGGATGTTTTGGACAGGTAACCCTCTCAACTTCAATGAGAGCTGAATGCATAAATAATGTGTGTTACTTTGGCCAGCCCCTCCATACTTACACTATTGGCAGCCCACTGAAGTGATATAATACAAAAATATGAATACACACTGTACAAATTGAAGCACACTTTTACATTCTGCAATTAACTAGCAAGATAATAGGAGAACAAAACTTTTTTTTTTTCCTTTAAATAATCTTTATTAACATTTCTTAATTTTACATACCTTCCAACAAACATATTAAAACAACCTTGGTTTCATGTAGACATAGTTCACTAGAAAAGGGGCCATATATCCCCCATCCGTTCCTGCTTGTTCCCGTTACATCTACTTATTCTATCCATCGGTTAAGCTTTGTACTGTATATTGAGGCAACAGATAGCTGTTTTCCCCTATCCCTCCCACCTATTCCCTACTCCCCCCCCACCCTGAGCCAGATCCTACCTCCATTCCTTTAATCCTGACATCCTATGCTTATTAAGCAGGGGTTCCACATCCTTATAATTTTTTTAAGGTTCCCTCTTCTAATATATAGGGCTCTCTCCTTCCATATTATATCATTTACTATTTTAACCCACTCCTCAATTGTCGGGGGGAGGGCTGTTTGCCATCTTTGCATAATAAGCTTCCGGGCCTGGTAAAGGCATCTCAAAACTGCTGTTTTAGCCGCTACCTCCTCCGAACCCCACGCACTATATCCAAAGATGCAAAATCTGGCATCTGTCTCCAGAGATATCCCCCACTTACCACTAATGGAATCTACTACCCCCAGCCAGTAACGGACTAGCTTGGGGCACCTCCATACCATGTGTATCAAATCACCCTCCTCACCACACCTAGGACATTTGGCATCTAATCTTACACCAAAACGAAATAATTTTTTTTGGGTGTAGTATGCTCTATGTAGCAACATTAAATGAGAAAATCTCTGTGCGGGTGAAACTGAAACCTCCTGCCCTATCTCCAGTATTTTCCTCCATTGTGCATCTGTTAACTTTCCCACATCCGTCTCCCAACCCTCCCTGCAGCCAAGATGCTCTGATCTTACAATACTTTTATTGCACAGTTGCGCATATATTCCTGAAATAAAACCCTTTATCTTCCCAGGTTTAACCACTTTCTGAAGCAATGCAGCATCGGTCCACACTGGGGGGCCTGCCCTGAATTGTACCTCCAAAGCCGCTCTCATTTGTAAATACCTAAAGAATGTTTGTCTCGGAATGCCATTTTCCTTTTGAAGATCCTCAAAGGTTTTTTAATACGTTCCCTTTGTACAACTGGGATAGTCTATTTATACCCCACCTCGCCCATTCCTTAAATTCCCCCATGACCACTATCTCCTGTAAGTTCCTATTATACCAGAGGGGGGCATATTCTGTGAACCCAACATATCCCATTAAAGTCTTTGTTACCTTCCAAACTATTATTATCAACTTGGTTGTGGGACCACTACCAGGCAGTGAGTCTGCCTCCAGTGCCTCCACCACTGTTTTATGTGGCGCCTCCAGGGTTAACAAACCTCTGTCAGCACTTCCACCCCCTATATGCTGCAACTGTTCTGCCAGAAAATAACACCTTGGGTGCGGGAGGGCCATTCCTCCTTCTTTAACTGGCAATTGTAGGTTCTGAAGGCTAATCCTAGCCTTCCCCCTCCTCCATAACAGCTCCCTAAATAGCGTATCAATTTTTTTAAACCACCTTTTATTCACCCACACTGGTGAATTGTATAACAAATACAGCAGTTGAGGCAGCCAAACCATCTTGATTAGGTTGCCCCTCCCTGCTACAGACAGGGGCAGCCGGTTCCAGATATCTATTTTACACTTAAATTTGCCCAATAGTGGAGCTAGGTTATCTTCAATATACTGATTGGGATCTTTTGTCATATTTATACCCAGATAACGAATTGTTGAGACTATTTTTAAGTGTGAAATTCCCGAAAAGACAGGACTATTAAGGGTGTCTATTGGCAGTAATGCCGACTTCCTCCAATTCACCACTAGTCCTGACACATTACCAAACCTCTCCATTGTATCCATTACCTGCCTAAAACAAAACTTTAAACAGTATGTTTTCAGAAAGTATTCAGGCAGGCCCTTTCACTACATGCTTTGGGGAATTCATCCATAAATTTTAACACAAAATAGGTAGGTATAGTGTGTATGGGTTTGGCAAAGTCAGCAGATAGAGGATTGGTATCGGTTGACTTAGTGGTTGGGGGGAAGGAAGGGTTCCAAACAGAGGCGTAACTATAACCTTCAGGGCCCCAGTGCAAGAAACCATGAAGGGCCCCTGACCCGCAGTATGATGGGGGGGTATTGTGAAAGGATGAGGGGCAGTATGATAGGGTATTTTGACAGGAAGGGGCAGTGTGTCCAAAGAAGGGTATCTGTAAAGTGTGACCTGAGGGGGGAGTGTGATAAGAGGGGGCACTGTGAAAGAAGGGGGGCAGTGTGACAGGAAAAGGATACCTGGGAAGTATTACAAGAGGGGGCAGTGTAATGAGGGAGCACTGTGAAAGGAGGGGGTCTGTTTAACAAGAGGGGGGTAGTGTGACAGGAGGGGGGTAAATATGACAGAAGGGGGCAGTGAGACAGGTGGGGGCAGAATGATGGAGGGGCAGTGTTACAGGAGGAGGCAGTATGACAGGAGGGTATTGTGCCAAGGAGGCAGTGTGACAGGGGACAGTGAGACAGGTGGGGGCAGTATGACAGGTGGAGGGCAGTGTGATGGGGAAATAGTTTGACGTGGGCAGTGTGATAAAAGAGGGGCTATGTGGAGGTGGGGTCCAGTGTCACAGGTGACAGGTCGGGAGGCAGTGTCACAGGTGGGGGGCCAGTGTCACAGGTGGTGGGCCAGTGTCACAGGTGGGGAGGCAGTGTGACAGGTGGTGGGCCAGTGTCATAGGTGGGGGGTCAGTTTCACAGGTGGTGGGCCAGTGTCACAGGTGGGGAGGCAGTGTCACAGGTGGGGAGGCAGTGTGACAGGTGACAGGTGACAGGTGGGGGGCCAGTGTCACAGGAGACAAGTGTGGGGCCTGTGTCACAGGTGGGGGGCCAGTGTGACAGGTGGGGGGCCAGTGGGGAAGGTGATAGGTGGGGGCCAGTGGGACAGGAGACAGGTGGGGGCCAGTGTGAGAGGGGACAGGTGGGGGCCAGTGGGACAGGAGACAGGTGGGGGCCAGTGTGCCAGGAGACAGGTGGGGGTCAGTGTGAGAGGGGACAGGTGAGGGCCAGTGTGAGAGGGGACAGGTGGGGGGCCAGTGTAAGAGGGGACAGGTGGGGGGCCAGTGTGAGAGGGGAAAGGTGGGGGGCCAGTGTGAGAGGGGACAGGTGGGGGGCCAGGGTGAGAGGGGACAGGTGGGGGCCAGTGTAAGAGGGGACAGGTGGGGGCCAGTGTGGAAGGTGACAGGTGGGGGCCAGTGTGAGAGGGGACAGGTGGGGTGCCAGTGTTGTGCTTAACTTACATGAGAACCACATATAGAAGAAGCAGCATGCTTCCTTGTGATGTCCGCAGGATGTTCCTCCAGGCAGCACACAGTTCACTTCCCGAGTATCAGTGAGTACAATGGAGAGGGGAGGTGCCTCTGACCCGAGCATTTATCAGCAAGACTCAGAGTGTACAAGCAGAGGGAAAAACAGGGCGTTAGTTAAATCACGCACTAATCTTATTTTTAGGTTACCCAAAAATAAAGAGAGCACAGATTCCTTGGTTCGCTTTATCACAACCTACAACAACCAACATACCCTTGTTAGGAAATACATTAACAGGTATTGGTATCTGTTAACTTCTGATTGTCAAACATATCACTAAGGTACCACAAATCACTTATAGACAAGCCCCGTCTCTGCGGGATAAGCTCGTGAGAAGCTCCTTTAATTCCACCCCTATCTCATGTGCGAGAATCAAAGGAAACATATGCTTGCAATACCTGCAACCTCTGTTTTTATATTAGCCCTGTGGCCAAACCACAACTACCTAATGGTCAAACATTTTAGCCTAAATACTAAATATAGATTGTCAAACCCAGGGGGTGATATATTTTCTTGCTTGCCCTTGCTGAGCTTATTATATTATTTATTATAAATGCAAATGGATCCACACCCTGAAGGCAACCTCCTTTCTGGATTAAATGACATTATTAGTTACAAGCCGTTTTTGGAGGGCTTCACCTTGGGGGGAGTATCAAGGCAGTATTGAGGCAGGGGTATCGAGGCAGGGGTATCTTACCTCATATATCTCCCCTTTTCCTTGTTTTGGTTGATATTTCTTCATCACATTATTCCCAAGTAATTAGATTGTTGGCTTTACACTATATGATGTTTCAAATAAGTTTATTTGTGTATTGTGTATATATGTTCCTGTAAGGACTGTCTTTTTTGAACCTCTACTTTTCTCCCCCCAGGAGTCTTATTGTTTGAAGCACCCGCCACATGCAGCCCCAACACAGGTCCACTTGTGTTCCTGGAGGGGGGACTTTTGTATCTTCCTCATTTTGTCAGGTTGGTTCATGGGCTGGTTACTTCCTACCCACTTCTTCTCCTCGACTCCAGGGAAGTTTGCATGTGTTGGTGCCTGTTGATGCCGGAAGTGATGCAGCTGTCTGCCGGAAGTTGGGTGGAGGATGCCGAACAGTGTGGATGTGTTGCCTCTCCTCTCTCTAAGCAGAAATTGCCTACTTTTGCTGTTTCAGTGCCTTTGTTGGACCCCATTCCAGCACTGCTTTGTTTGATTGGGCACTTTTTAATTAATGACTGTAAATTGACAGCATTTTTTTCATATTGCTTGCTGGCTTTTGGAGCAGAAAAGCTACACCCTCGTATATGCTGACCTGCTTATTGGTAAGCCTTTGTAGTTTGTTTGGTTGAGTTTAATGTTTTTGGGTTTTGGACTTCCGTCACTCCTTTTTCCCCTTTGTTTTTTTTTGCTTGTTGACTATATTTTATTTTCTATTTCTGCAGAAGGAGAAATGGCTTGCTCAATTCTGCCTGCAGCCATATTATCCCCTAACATACTCAGCCCCTCATCTTGAGGCCTGGCTCATATACCTCCGTAACATCTCCAAAATACACCCCTTTCTAACCAATGACACAACAAAGCTGGTCATCTCTTGCCTCGACTACTGCAACTCCCTTTTCATTGGCTTACCTCTACATAGTCTATCACCTCTTCGATCCATCATAAATGCTGCTGCCAGACTCATCCACCTTACCAATCTGCCAATGTCTGCTATCCCTTTTTGTCAATCCCTCCACTGGCTTCCGCTCACCCAACAAATTAAATTCAAAATACTAACAACTACTTACAAAGCCATCCACAATTTAGCCCCCAGCTACATTACTAGTCTAGTCTCTAAATATTAACCTACTCGTTCTCTTTGTTTCTCTCAAGACCTCTTGCTTTCTAGCTCCCTCGTCACCTCCTCCCATGCTCGCCTCCAGGACTTTTCCAAAGCCTCACTAATCCTATGAAATGCCTTACCCCAATCTGTCTGCTTATCTCCTGCTCTATTAGCTTTTAGATGATCCCTGAAAACCCCTCTCTTCAGAGAAGCTTACCCTACCCACGCCTAACAACTTTATTTTTATTTTCTCCATCAGCTCACCCCCCACGGTTATTACCTTTTGTTTCCACTTGACCCTCCCTTCTAGATTGTAAGATCTAATGAGCAGGGCCCTCTGATCCCTCCTGTATTGATTTGTATTGTAAGTGTACTGTCTGCCCTCATGTTGTAAAGCGCTGTGCAAACTGTTGGCGCTATATAAATCCTGTATTTTAATAATAACATACCATCCAATGTTTGTGGCATCTATCCACTTGGACTTGGAGGTATATATATATATATATATATATATATATATATATGGAGCGCTGGTATTTTTGCCTTTTAATGCAATAAAATACAAAACAATGGACAATGTTATAAATTAATATTTGGCTCCCTCTACTGGTATACCTATGAATAGACTTGTTAATCTTCCACATAAAACCCACACAGGAAGTGACTTAATGTTTACTTTGTAAATTGACTTACCTACCCAGAATGCCCACTCACTTACCCATGAACATTGAATGGCTGAACTGCATGCTGGGTAGGATATAAAAAGTTAATTGCAGCCATTTTCTTTCTCTTCTGGACGCGTGGCCTGCCTGTGAGGATCTGTGAGGAGGTGGTCCAGAGAGCCGTGGCCTACATCTTGTGGAGCGGAACAACCAGCGACTCTGCCTTACACCTGTGTGCTCAAAAAACAGTGCGTCCGGATCAGAAGGGATCCAGAGACGTCTGATGGAGCCATTTGAAGGTCCCGGTCATCTTGCAGAGTGGTGCAGCATGGAAGAGCTGACTGATGGCAGGACTGAGACCAGTGGAAAGGAGGCATCCATTCATCCAGACCTGGTGTGGTGAGAGCACAGACGCCCGCAGTTCTTTAACGCACTTTACACACTTAGACTCATACCACAGTGTTCGCTGAGACCTGTAGTTCCGCATAGGGGTCTCATTCAAGCAGACTGAGTTTAAGCAGGCCCCCCAGCCTATACTTTGCTGAGAACTGATACTGTGCGGTTCGGAGACAACTGTATTGGAGGTAGGTGTGTTATACAGCAAGAACGGTTTCAATTCTACACCATTACTTTGCTTGGTAAACCCTTGGATTACAATCACTACAGTGTAATAGCTAGCAGAAGACAGAAGATCAAAGACTACATCTTTCATTGTAAGGCCTTGTGTTCAGTCACAGTGACAAAGGACTACATCATACAGCAGGAGCAGCTCATTAGCAATTGTAATGTGCTGTGTGTATGACTTTGCATTACTGTGTTATTACAGCGTGCTGGAAGTGGGAAGGTGCCCAGTGTAAAAGACATTGATCACTCTGAGCACTAGTCCCACTTGGAGATGCACCTGCAGGGGATTATCCAAGAAATCTTTATATCCTAATAAGTTGTACATTTCAGCACATTGTCACATTACGTTTGTGTGGCAGTGTAGCTATTGTACTTATTGTTCATACCAGTTCAGTAAAGTTACATTCTGGTTAATTTTAATGTGTAGATGTGTTGTTAATTCTTCTACAAGTGAAGCTCCGGATACCCAGGAACTGGTAAAAGGTATATTATTGTGTATTGTGGGAGTGTCCTTAAGTGTTAAGCTTCACACCAGCACCACACCACAGCTGTGTCAAGCGGGTTGAGCAAATTTATAGGGAGTAAAGATAGCAGAGTACAGGCCCAATCAAATATCAGCAGCTCCTTCGGGGGTCTTTGGGGGCTCATCCAGGATATCTGTTACTCTACAATCAAGCCCACCCTTATGAACGCCAGAATGGACCCTTTCACAGTGGCCCAGTGGTGCGAAGAAAAAGGCGTCCGCTCAGAAGCGAGCGTGGCGATTGAGTTGTGGGGAGATGTTTGGGAGGAAGAACAAATCAGCAGAGTGGTGAAGGCGCCGTCCCCAAACAGAAAAGCAATGGTGGTCTCTGTTAGACCAGACCATGGGACCTCCCGCACTTATGCATTGTTGGAATGGAGGAAGGGAGTCCCTGAGAACTTTAAAGGCACAAGTGTGAAATTAGCTGGTAAGACCAAGTTTTACCTGACACACCCATAGATGCCAGGTGAAAGCCCTACCGACTCTACACAGGTGAAATCAGCCGAAGCAAAAGTCCTCACCCGGTCAAGCCCGGCCGCGTTGAACCAGAACTCTTCACAGCCTTAGGGAACTTTGTGGCAAAATGCCAGAAGAGCAATCCCACATGCTCTGGAAATGCATACCAGAAACTCAGTGTCTTCTCTGGAAACCAGCCCGTACCTCCAGAAGAAGACCGCTTTGAACAATGGCTGGAACAGACCACACAAGCCCTGCATGAATGGGACATCCCTGAGACTCACAAGAAACAGAGAATCACAGAGAGCTGAAGAGGGCCTGCTTCAGAAGCTATCCGAAATTTGAAGCTCAGCAAGCAAGACTGTGTGGCCCAGGACTACCTAGACATTCTACAGGATGTATTTGGATGAACAGAGAAAGTTTCTGACCTAATGTATCAATTGGAACACACTTTATCAAAATGTGGGAGAAAAGCTGTCAGAGTATGTGAGGTGTTTGGACAAGATCATACACAAGATCTTGTTGAAAAAGGGCCTAGACCACCAGAAGGTAGATGAAACCCAAGCTAAACAAGTCCTGAGGGATGCCCAGCCTTTAGACCCTATCATGCTCCAGCTAAGAACCCATCAAGATGGTGGTATCCTGAAATATCCAGACCTAATCCGGATTGTGCGTGAAGAGGAGGCCATCCTTGAGAGGAAAAAGGACAAGATTCAGGGACCAAAATCTGTTTTTGGAATCAGGACTAGTGCAACTGATGGCGACCCTCAAATCAAGCTCCTCAAGACTCAGGTGTCACAAATGGAGATGATGGCTCTGTTGACCACCAGGCTCACTATCCCACCCAATGGAGGAGTTCAAACACCCAAAAAGCTGTTAAGCCCTACAGTTTCGGAAAAACACAAGTCCTGTTTCAACTGTGGAGGGGTTGGACATTATAGGCGAGTGTGCCCAAGTCTAAAACTAGAAACAAAATGCCAAAAGCCAGCAGAAAACTTCAGTGGGCCCCAATGAAGGAGTCAACTGGGCGCCCTGCTACAGTAGTCAACTCCAAACAACCCCATACACACCAGGCTCCTGGGGCAACAGGAAGGCCAAAGCCAGGTAAGAGTCCATGTAAACAAGGTGTAAAGGTACAAACTACCAAACAGGTCAAATCTACCACTCACCGAGGATTCCCTCCCAAGCTAGTAGGACCTTCTCCAATCATCCCCATTCAAGTAGAGGGGATCTACACTAAAGCCATGTTGGATACTTGAGCCCAAGTGAGTCTGTTGTATAGAGACTTTTATGAAAAACATTTTAAACACTTGCCATTGCAGAAGCTGGAGGAATTAGAGATATGGGGCCTAGGGACCCAGAACTTCCCTTATGATGGCTAGCTACCTATTAAGCTCATCTTCAAACCGAGTGTGGCAGGGAAGGCTAAGACCTTCGATACCTTGGCGGTGGTGTGCCCTCGCCCTCCAGGGGCTGACAGAAATTCCCTCATCATTGGGACCAATACTGACCTGAGTCCGAAGGCTCTTGACACCATTTGTTCAAGTGAGGAGCACTCCAACCACGATTGTACACCCTATGCTAGCACAAGCGTACCAGAATCTAGTGCAAGAACAGAAGGCCCCACAGGAAGGATTGTGCAAGAACTGGCACTTGGACCGGAGTGAGAAAGTGTTACAACCAGGTGAAGTGGTTTTTCTGAAAGCTTCTGTTAACCTGAGCTGGAAGCAACCAGGCCCTTTCATCATCCTTGAGACGGACAGACAGAAGGAAGATAAGGGGCTAGAAATAATCCCAGAAGTGTTGTCGACAAAGGCGCTCAATATAAGCAGAGGGAAAGTCTCAGTCAGTGTCCAAAACGACCCGTGAGGATGCCAGCCAGAGTGCTGGGACAAGTGAACCAAGCAACCCCAGTCTCACCATGTAATATTGTGAGAGGACAAGAGGGAGAGATTCTTATACAAGAGTTCTACCCAAAGAACACTCCTCTTACACCTGCTTGGATGGAGAGGGCAAAAACTTAGCTCCTGAGATGGAGAACTGCTTTTTCAAAAAGTGAGTTTGATGTGGGACTTGCAAAAAGTGCGGAGCACAAGATTCGATTGGAGGAAGATAAACCTTTCGGAGAGAGAGTAAGACGGATTCCACTGGGAGACTTGGAGGATCTGCGAGAGCACCTGGCTCAACTGAAGAACACAGGAATTATCCGGGAGTCTCGGAGTCTGTATGCTTCCCCAATAGTGGTGGTGAGGAAGAAGAACGGGTCATTACGGTTGTGTATTGACTATAGAACACTGAATCGGAGGACCATTCCTGACCAATACACCACACCTCAAATAGAAGATGCCCTACAGAGTCTGTCAGGGGCGAAGTGGTTCAGTGTTCTAGATTTAAAAAGTGGGTACTATCAGATCCCCATGCACCCCGAACATAGGGAGAAGACCGTTTTCATCACTCCCATTGGATTCTTTGAATTCAATCGCATGCCGCCAAGGTCTGTCTGGAGCCCCTGCCACTTTCCAGAGATTGATGGAGAAGACTGTGGGTGACATGAACCTGACTGAAGTGTTGGTGTATTTGGATGATGTTATAGTGTTTGGCAGAACACTGGAAGAGCACGAAGAGCGCTTGGAGAAAGTCCTGAAGAGACTTCATGATAAAGGCCTAATGCTGTCTATGGAAAAGTGCCAATTCTATCAACCTTCAGTGAACTACCTAGGCCACATCGTATCTGCCAAGGGAGTGGCCACAGATCCTCAGAAGCTTGAAGCTGTGACCTCTTGAACCGAAAATGTTCTTACAAGCTATCAGCGTGATCATTGAGGAGGAAGAGGATAATTACTCAGGGATAGTCACTCAGCATCAGCATAGGCAGTCTTTGAAGGGATCTGAGATTTTAAAAAAAAATATTCGGTTACATCAGCATCAGGTGCTTGGTAGCTGGTGGTGATCCAAGACTGATTCATTTTTATGAAGGTTAGTCGATCGACCGAGTTGGTGGACAGACACATCCTGTGATCGGTTACAAAGCCTCCAGCAGCACTGAATGTGCGTTCCGAAAGAACGCTGGATGCAGGACAGGCCAGTAGCTCAATTGCATACTGTGCAAGCTCTGGCCAGTGATCCATCCTCAAGACCCAGTAACCCAGAGGATTTTCGGGGGGAAAGGTGTCCAAGTCTGATCTTGCCCCTAGGTATTACTGCACCATGTAAAACAGACGCTGGCGATGGTTGCTGGAAACGATCATACCTTGGGGCTGCGGACCAAAAAATTGTCTGAACGCATCGGTCAGACGGCCACCTTCTCCACCGCTCCTTCTTTGACTGACCGAAGCCTCAGCAACATGTTGTCCAGAAACAGGAGTATGTAACCTCCCAGTCTTTGGGAACGCGTTGCACAGACCTTTCTGCAAGGCCTTCCGAAGATGTTTCATCCTCTGCTCCCTCTGTGATGGCAAGATAAGGTCCGCAACCTTACCCTAGTAACGTGGATCAAGGAGGGTTACCAGCCAGTATTGGTCCTTCTCCTTGATACCACGAATACGAGGATCCTTACGCAGGCTTTGCAGGATCAGGGAGGCCATGCAGCGTAGGTTTGCTGAGGCATTCGGTCGGGAGTCCTCTGGGTCACTAAGGACGACATGGTCCACAGCCACCTCCTGCCAGCCACGTACAAGTTCATGTGTTTCTTGGAACTGATCCCTTAAAGACTGCTGCTGATGCTGAGTTCCAGGCTCCACCTCCATACTGACACAATCTTCCTGCTCCTCCTCCTCCTCCTTTTTCTGTGTGATTGGCGGGCACGCAGGCACACTTTCTGGATAAAGGGGGCCTTGAGAGCTAAGGAAGTCCTCCTCTTCCTGCCTCTGTTCTGCTTCAAGTGCCCTGTCCATTATTCCATGCAGCGTGTGCTCCAACAGGTGGACAAGGGGGACAGTGTCACTGATGCATACACTGTCAAGGCTCACCATCCTCGTGGCCTCCTCAAATGGTGACAGGACAGTGCATGCATCCCTGATCATGGCCCACTGGCGT
Organism: Lithobates clamitans; assembly: GCA_037952925.1. Lineage (NCBI taxonomy): Eukaryota > Metazoa > Chordata > Amphibia > Anura > Ranidae > Lithobates > Lithobates clamitans. The sequence goes on from JBBGZY010001511.1 coordinate 216,449, forward strand.
GGGAAAAAAAAACAAGCTCCCCTGACCCTGTCCTGGTGTCATAGTCACACAGGTACTCATTGATGGCCCTCTGCTGCATGTGCATCCGCTGCAGCATGGCCAACATTGAGTTCCACCTGGTGGGCATGTCACATGAGTCAGCGGTAATATGCACCTTACCGCTGACCGCCCTGTCCAGCGAGGCATGGACATTGCCTTCCATGTGCCGGTAGAGAGCCGGAATCGCCTTCCGTGAGAAAAAGTGGCGTTTGGGTACCTGCCACTGAGGAACCGCACATTCCACAAACTCACGAAAGGGGGAAGAGTCTACCAACTGAAAAGGCAGAAGTTGAAGTGCTAGCAATTTTGCCAAGCTAGCATTCAACCGCTGGGCATGTGGATGGCTGGGAGCAAACTTCTTTCAGCGGTGCAGCAGCTGGGGCAGGGAAATCTGCCTGGTACAATCTGACGTCGGTGTACCAAAAGTAGATTGCCCACAAGTATTTGGCTGTGACACACCTAATTCTACACCTTCATTACTCTCAGTGCAGGTCTCAGAGAGGACTGAAGGTATAGTGGGGTTGGAGATCTCAGCTGATGAGGAGCAAGGAGAGGTCCTCTTTGTTCTTTGGAGTGGGTCTTTTAAATACGCTTGCCAACGAACTACATAGCAGGTCAACATATGTCTGGTCAAGCATGTGGTACCCAAGCGGGAGATGTTTTGGCCACGTGAGATACGCTTGAGACATATGTTGCAAATAGCAGCGGTGCAATCTTATGCACTCGTCTCAAAAAAGGCCCACACCAAAGAACTTTTTGAATAATGCGCAGAGACTGCAGTGCCCTGCACATGTGGAGCTTTGGGGTGTGATGCAGTCAATATGCTGCCCTTAGGTTGGCCCCTGGAGGGCATCCTGCCTCGTTGGTGATGTGCCGCCTCCTCCTCCTCTCCTATCAGGCACCCACATTGAGTTAGTGACCTCATCATCCCCTCCCTCCTCATCACTGGAGCAAACCTGGCAGTATGCTGCAGCAGGGGGAGCATGACTGCCAGATTGCTGTCCTTCTTGGGCACCCCCTCTGTCCGTGCTCATGTTACTGCCTTCATCGAGCTCAGTATCATCATCAGAGGCTTCCAAACGCTGGGCATCCTCCTGGAGCATGTACCCAACACTGTGGTCAAACAGTTTGAGGGACTCCAGGAGGACATGGTGGGGCTAGGGAAGGAGTCACTTATGACATTGAGCCGAGGGAAGAGGCCGCTGCTTTGCCAGACAAAGTACCCTGGGCATGGGTGAGAGAGGATGAGGAGGATGAGGACGGCTTGGTCATCCACTCGACCAAGTCTTCCGCATGTTGCGGCTCAACACGGCCAGCTGCCAAAAAAAAGGCCAAGCGTGTCCCACGGCCACGTGCTGATGAGGATGCACCGTCTCCACGACCAGCACTAGACACAGAGCCTGCTTGCCCTCTCTTATTGGCTTGTGACTGTCTGCCTCTCCTTCGTAGCCTTCCAGACATACTAATGGCCTGTAGCTGCACTAAGCTGGGATATATATATATATATATATATATATATATATATATATATAGATATATAGATAGATAGATATATGTACTGATACTGCAGCTAGCAAAATGCACTGCCTGCCTGTAGTATGAGAACAAAACCAACCTTCTACAGGTAGCTTTAGCTGAAAACTGTGAAGAGCTCGCAAAAAACTAACTTGTAGCTTTTTTAGCTGCCTGTGGTAGTGATAGGATCAGGAAACCACCACCAACCTTCTACAGGTAGCTTTAGCTGAACACTGTGCAGAGCTCGCAAAAAAATAACTTGTAGCTTTAGCTGAAAACAGTGAGGAGGACGCACCACACTAACTTGTAGTTTTAGCTGAACACTGTAGGCAGGACGCACTGCACTAACTTGTAGCTTTAGATGAACACTGTGCAGAGGTCTCACTACACTAACTTGCAGTTTTAGCTGAACACTGTGAGCAGTACGCACCGCACTAACTTGTAGTTTTAGCTTAACACTGTGAGCAGGACGCACCCCACTAACTTGTAGTTTTGGCTGAACACTGTGAGCAGGATGCACCGCACTAACTTGTAGTTTTAGCTGAACACTGTGAGCAGGACGCTCCCCACTAACTTGTAGTTTTAGCTGAACACTGTGAGCAGGACGCACCGCACTAACTTGTAGTTTTAGCTGAACACTGTGAGGTGGACGCAAAGCACTAACTTGTAGTTTTATCTAAACACTGTGAGCAGGACGCACCACACTAACTTGTAGTTTTAGCTGAACACTGTGAGCAGGACGCACCCCACTAACTTGTAGTTTTAGGTGAACACTGTGAGGTGGACGCACCGCACTAACTTGTAGTTTTAGCTGAACACTGTGAGCAGGACGCACCCCACTAACTTGTAGTTTTAGCTGAACACTGTGAGGTGGACACACCACACTAACTTGTAGTTTTAGTTGAACACTGTGAGCAGCACGCACCCCACTAACTTGTAGTTTTATCTGAACACTGTGAGCAGGACACACCCCACTAACTTGTAGTTTTAGCTGAACACTGTGAGGTGGATGCAAAGCACTAACTTGTAGTTTTAGCTGAACACTGTGAGCAGGACACACCCCACTATCTTGTAGTTTTAGCTGAACACTGTGAGCAGGATGCACCCCGCTAACTTGTAATTTTAGCTGAACACTGTGAGGTGGACACACCGCACTAACTTGTAGTTTTAGCTGAACACTGTGAGCAGGACACACCGCACTAACTTGTAGTTTTAGCTGAACACTGTGAGCAGGACACACCCCACTAACTTGTAGTTTTAACTGAACACTGTGAGGTGGAAGCACCGCACTAACTTGTAGTTTTAGCTGAACACTGTGAGCAGGAGGCACCCCACTAACTTGTAGTTTTAGCTGAACACTGTGAGCAGGACGCACCCCACTAACTTGTAGTTTTAGCTGAACACTGTGAGCAGGACGCACCGCACTAACTTGTAGTTTTAGCTGAACACGGTAAGCAGGACGCACCGCACTAACTTGTAGTTTTAGCTGAACACTGTGAGCAGGACGCACCCCACTAACTTGTAGTTTTAGCTGAACACTGTGAGCAGGATGCACCGCACTAACTTGTAGTTTTAGCTGAACACTGTGAGCAGGACGCACCCCACTAACTTGTAGTTTTAGCTGAACACTGTGATCAGGACGCACCGCTTTAACTTGTAGTTTTAGCTAAACACTGTGAGGTGGACGCACCGCACTAACTTGTAGTTTTAGCTGAACACTGTGAGGTGGACGCACCACACTAACTTGTAGTTTTAGCTAAACACTGTGAGGTGGACGCACCGCACTAACTTGTAGTTTTAGCTGACCACTGTGAGCAGGACGCACCGCACTAACTTGTAGGTTTAGCTGAACACTGTGAGCAGGACGCACCGCACTAACTTGTAGTTTTAGCTGAACACTGTGAGCAGGATGCACCGCACTAACTTGTAGTTTTAGCTGAACACTGTGAGCAGGACGCACCCCACTAACTTGTAGTTTTAGCTGAACACTGTGAGCAGGACGCACCCCACTAACTTGTAGTTTTAGCTGAACACTGTGAGCAGGACGCACTGCACTAACTTGTAGCTTTAGATGAACACCGTGCAGAGGTCTCACTACACAAACTTGTAGGTTTAGCTGAACACTGTGAGGTGGACGCACCACACTAACTTGTAGTTTTAGCTGAACACTGTGAGCAGGACGCACCGCACTAACTTGTAGTTTTAGCTGAACACTGTGAGCAGGATGCATCGCACTAACTTGTAGGTTTAGCTGAACACTGTGAGTAGGACGCACCGCATTAACTTGTAGTTTTAGCTGAACACTGTGAGTAGGATGCAACCGCACTAACTTGTAGTTTTAGCTGAACACTGTGAGCAGGATGTACCGCACTAACTTGTAGTTTTAGCTGAACACTGTGAGCAGGACGCACAGCACTAACTTGTAGTTTTAGCTGAACACTGTGAGGTGGACGCACCCCACTAACTTGTAGTTTTTGCTGAACACTGTGAGGTGGACGCAGCGCACTAACTTGTAGTTTTAGCTGAACACTGTGAGCAGGATGCACCGCACTAACTTGTAGTTTTAGCTGAACACTGTAAGCAGGACGCACCCCACTAACTTGTAGTTTTAGCTGAACACTGTGAGCAGGACGCACCACACTAACTTGTAGTTTGAGCTGAACACTGTGAGCAGGACGCACCGCACTAACTTGTAGCTTTAGATGAACACTGTGCAGAGGTCTCACTACACTAACTTGTAGGTTTAGCTGAACACTGTAAGGTGGACGCATCACACTAACTTGTAGTTTTAGCTGAACACTGTGAGGTGGACGCACCACACTAACTTGTAATTTTAGCTGAACACTGTGAGCAGGACGCACTGCACTAACTTGTAGCTTTAGATGAACACTGTGCAGAAGTCTCACTACACTAACTTGTAGTTTTAGCTGAACACTGTAAGCAGGACGCAACGCACTAACTTGTAGTTTTAGCTGAACACTGTGAGCAAGACGCTCCGCACTAACTTGTAGTTTTAGCTGAACACTGTGAGGTGGACGCACCGCACTAACTTGTAGTTTTAGCTGAACACTGAGAGCAGGATGCACCACACTAACTTGTAGTTTTAGCTGAACACTTTGAGGTGGACGCAGCGAACTAACTTGTAGTTTTAGCTGAACACTGTGAGGTGGACGTAGCGCATTATCTTTTAGTTTTAGCTGAACACTGGGAGCAGGACGCACCGCACTAACTTGTAGTTTTAGCTGAACACTGTGAGCAGGACGCACCGCACTAACTTGTAGTTTGAGCTGAACACTGTGAGCAGGACGCACCGCACTAACTTGTAGCTTTAGATGAACACTGTGCAGAGGTCTCACTACACTAACTTGTAGGTTTAGCTGAACACTGTAAGGTGGACGCATCACACTAACTTGTAGTTTTAGCTGAACACTGTGAGGTGGACGCACCACACTAACTTGTAATTTTAGCTGAACACTGTGAGCAGGACGCACTGCACTAACTTGTAGCTTTAGATGAACACTGTGCAGAAGTCTCACTACACTAACTTGTAGTTTTAGCTGAACACTGTAAGCAGGACGCAACGCACTAACTTGTAGTTTTAGCTGAACACTGTGAGGTGGACGCACCGCACTAACTTGTAGTTTTAGCTGAACACTGTGAGCAGGACGCACCACACTAACTTGTCTTTTTAGCTGAACTCTGAGAGGTGGACGCATCGCACTAACTTGAAGTTTTAGCTGAACACTGTGAGCAGGACGCAGCGCACTAACTTGTAGTTTTAGCTGAACACTGTGAGCAAGACGCTCCACACTAACTTGTAGTTTTAGCTGCACACTGTGAGGTGGACGCACCGCACTAACTTGTAGTTTTAGCTGAACACTGAGAGCAGGACGCACCGCATTAACTTGTAGTTTTAGCTGAACACTTTGAGGTGGACGCAGCGAACTAACTTGTAGTTTTAGCTGAACACTGTGAGGTGGACGTAGCGCATTATCTTTTAGTTTTAGCTGAACACTGTGAGCAGGACGCACCGCACTAACTTGTAGTTTTAGCTGAACACTGTGAGCAGGACGCACCCCACTAACTTGTAGTTTTTGCTGAACACTGTGAGCAGGACGCACCCCACTAACTTGCAGTTTTTGCTGAACACTGTGAGCAGGACACACTGCACTAACTTCTATCTTTAGATGAACACTGTGCAGAGGTCTTACTACACTAACATGTAGGTTTATCTGAACACTGTGAGGTGGACGCACCACACTAACTTGTAGTTTTAGCTGAACACTGTGAGCAGGACGCACTGCACTAACTTGTAGCTTTAGATGAACACTGTGCAGAGGTCTCACTACACTAACTTGTAGTTTTAGCTGAACACTGTGAGCAGGGCGCACCGCAATAACTTGTAGTTTTAGCTGAACACTGTGAGGTGGACGCACTGCACTAACTTGTAGTTTTAGCTGAACACTGTGAGCAGGAGGCACCACACTAACTTGTAGTTTTAGCTTAACACTGTGAGGTGGACGCACCACACTAACTTGTAGTGTTAGCTGAACACTGTGAGCAGGACGCACAGCACTAACTTGTAGTTTTAGCTGAACACTGTGAGCAGGACGCACCCCATTAACTTGTAGGTTTAGCTGAACACTGTGAGCAGGATGCACCGCATTAACTTGAAGGTTAAGCTGAACACTGTGAGCAGGACGCAACGCATTAACTTGTAGTTTTAGCTGAACACTGTGAGTAGGACGCACCGCACCAACTTGTAGTTTTAGCTGAACACTGTGAGCAGGACGTACCCCACTAACTTGTAGTTTTAGCTGAACACTGTGAGGTGGACGCACCGCACTAACTTTTAGTTTTAGCTGAACACTGTGAGCAGGACGCACCGCACTAACTTGTAGGTTTAGCTGAACACTGTGAGGTGGACGCACCACACTAACTTGTAGTTTTAGCTGAACACTGTGAGTAGGACGCACCGCACCAACTTGTAGTTTTAGCTGAACACTGTGAGCAGGACGTACCCCACTAACTTGTAGTTTTAGCTGAACACTGGGAGCAGGACGCACCGCACTAACTTGTAGGTTTAGCTGAACACTGTGAGCAGGATGCACCGCATTAACTTGTAGTTTTAGCTGAACACTGTGAGTAGGACGCACCACACTAACTTGTAGTTTTAGCTAAACACTGTGAGGTGGACGCACCGCACTAACTTGTAATTTTAGCTTAACACTGTGAGCAAGACGCACCCCACTAACTTGTAGTTTTAGCTGAACACTGTGAGCAGGACGCACAGCACTAACTTGTAGTTTTAGCTGAACACTGTGAGCAAGACGCTCCGCACTAACTTGTAGTTTTAGCTGAACACTGAGAGCAGGACGCACCACACTAACTTGTCATTTTAGCTGAACACTGTGAGGTGGATGCACCGCACTAACTTGTAGTTTTAGCCTAACACTGTGAGCAGGACGCACCCCACTAACTTGTAGTTTTAGCTGAACACTGTGAGTAGGATGCACCGCACTAACTTGAAGGTTAAGCTGAACACTGTGAGCAGGATGCTCCGCATTAACTTGTAGTTTTAGCTGAACACTATGAGCAGGACGTACCCACTAACTTGTAGTTTTAGCTGAACACTGTGAGCAGGACGCACCGCACTAACTTGTAGGTTTAGCTGAACACTGTGAGCAGGACGCACCACACTAACTTGTAATTTTAGCTGAACACTGTGAGCAGGACACACTGCACTAACTTGTATCTTTAGATGAACACTGTGCAGAGGTCTCACTACACTAACATATAGGTGTAGCTGAACACTGGGAGGTGGACGCACCACACTAACTTGTAGTTTTAGCTGAACACTGTGAGCAGGACGCACCGCACTAACTTGTAGGTTTAGCTGAACACTGTGAGCAGGACGCACCCCACTAACTTGTAGTTTTAGCTAAACACTGTGAGCAGGACACACTGCACTAACTTGTATCTTTAGATGAACACTGTGCAGAGGTCTCACTACACTAACATATAGGTGTAGCTGAACACTGTGAGGTGGACACACCACACTAACTTGTTGTTTTAGCTGAACACTGTGAGCAGGACGCACTGCACTAACTTGTAGCTTTAGATGAACACTGTGCAGAGGTCTCACTACACTAACTTGTAGGTTTAGCTGAACACTGTGAGGTGGACGCACCACACTAACTTGTAGTTTTAGCTGAACATTGTGAGGTGGACGCACCACACTAACTTGTAGTTTTAGCTGAACACTGTGAGCAGGACGCACTGCACAACTTGTAGCTTTAGATGAACACTGTGCAGAGGTCTCACTACACTAACTTGTAGTTTTAGCTAAACACTGTGAGCAGGGCGCACCACACTAACTTGTAGTTTTTGCTGAAGACTGTGAGGTGGACGCACCACAATAACTTGTAGTTTTAGCTGAACACTGTGAGCAGGACGCACCGCACTAACTTGTATTTTTAGCTGAACACAGTAAGCAGGACGCACCGCACTAACTTGTAGTTTTAGCTTAACACTGTGAGCAGGACGCACGACACTAACTTGTAGTTTTAGCTGAACACTGTGAGCAGGACGCACCCCACTAACTTGTGCTTTTAGCTGAACACTGTGAGGTGGACGCACCGCACTAACTTGTAGTTTTAGCTGAACACTGTGAGCAGGACGCACCTCACTAACTTGTAGTTTTAGATTAACACTGTGAGCAGGATGCACCACACTAACTTGTAGTTTTAGCTGAACACAGTAAGCAGGACGCACCGCACTAACTTGTAGTTTTAGCTGAACACTGTGAGCAGGACGCACCCCACTAACTTGTAGTTTTAGCTGAACACTGTGAACAGGACGCACCGCACTAACTTGTAGTTTTAGCTGAACACTGTGAGCAGGACGCACCCCACTAACTTTTAGTTTTAGCTGAACACTGTGAGCAGGAGGTACCGCACTAACTTGTAGTTTTAGCTAAAGACTGTGAGGTGGACGCACCGCACTAACTTGTTATTTTAGCTGAACACTGTGAGGTGGACGCACCGCACTAACTTGTAGTTTTAGCTGAACACTGTGAGGTGGACGCACCGCACTAACTTGTAGTTTTAGCTGAACACTGTGAGTAGGATGCACCACACTAACTTGTAGTTTTTTTTTTTTTTTAATTCTTTTTATTGTGTTTTTAAACAGACAAACACATACAACACAAGTGCTATGATACAGTCTTATTACATTTCAAGCTTAATGTAGCAGTATATATCTATGGATATTCGATACGTGAAATGTCAGTAATCTACATATAGGTGCTACGTCCCATTCCCAATTCACAGTTCCGTATGTTGGGATGCTCTCTCTTGTTTAACTGTTAACACAATTTATAATATCATTAAACTTCCTTACTCCGTTATGCTGTATCTGAATCGGCTAGCCACTTTTTCCAAACCTTTTCGTACTTCATCGGGCACCCCCTGTTTATGTATGTGTCTTTGTAAAGAGGAAGATTACCATTAACCAAACGTTTCCATTGTGTCAGAGAGGGAGGGTTTGGTTTCTTCCATTGCATGGCTATCTGTTTTCGGGCGTAAAAAAGAAGTAGTCCTACCAGTGTGCGTTTTGCTATAGTTGGTATCAAAGTTTCTATCAGACCAAGAAGACAGATCTCCATCACCTGTGGTAATGCAAGTGAGGCGACTCTGTTTGTCGTATCCAGTACCTCTTTCCAGTAGTTCTGGATGCTGGGGCAATGCCAAAAAATGTGTGTGAAGTCACCAGGTGAAATACCACATCTCCAGCATTCAGCAGAGCAGGTAGGGTTCATAATGTGAAGTCTATAAGGGGTGTAATAGGCTCTGTGTACTATTTTAAATTGTACTAATCTATCTCTCATAGACACTAAAGAGCGAAAGGAAAAATCCCATACGTCATCCCAATCATCGTTGTATAGAGTAGGTATATCTCGTTGCCAGCGAGCCCAAAGTTTATTTAGGGGAGGCAAGGATATAAGAACCAAATGGGCATATAAATGTGAGGTTGGTTTTTCATCACAGTTAGTTCTAAGGGTTCTCTCCAGACCGGACTGCACTATAGTACATGTGGAATTAGGAAATTGTGCAGCAAAGGCGTGTGCCAATTGGAGGTAGCGAAATTGGTAGTATTGGGGGATATTATATAAAGAGGAAAGCTGCGATAGCGATAGCAGGGACGTTTGGGATACTATTTGGGAGATAGTTTTTATGTTATATTTGGTCCATGCATAGGGATCTGGAAGTTTATAGAAATGTGGTAGATTGGGATTCAGCCATATCAGAGCATCAGGGGAATATTCTGTCTCTTTGTATTTTTCTAATGCCAGGCCTGCTCGCCATGCTCTCAAGGTGGTGCTCATGGAGGGTGTTAGAGGATAGGGGGCACAAGGACCCCTAAAGACTAAACACCAAAGGGCCTCCAAGGAACCCACTACTGTGGCTTCAAGAGCTGTGGAGGAGTTTGTTTTATCGGGGTTCAGACACCAGGCCACTGTTACCAGTTGTGTGGCAAGAAAGTATCTGTAGCAGTCAGGAAAGGCCATACCACCCTGGGTTGTTGGCCTCATCAAGGTCGTCAATTTGTATCTAGGTGGCGAAGAACCCCATAAAAAAGATGTGAATAATTGGTTGAGTTTTTTGAAAAAGGGCTTGGGTACCCATTGCGGAGAGTGACGTAGAAGATAAATGTATTTGGGAATGATTTTCATTTTGATAAGATTTACACGCCCCCAAACAGATAGAGGTAGTTTACGCCATTAATTAAGCTTGGTTTTAGTGTCTGAGAGTAGTGGGGCCAGGTTTAAGGGAATAAACTCCGAGGCTAGTGTAGATACTTGGACTCCTAAGTACTTAAAGGTGTCTACCCATTGTAAGGGACAATCTGGGGGGGAAGTAGACTTAGCTGCTGGGTCTATCGGGAATAGTAAGGATTTGGACCAATTCACCTTAAGGCCAGTAACTTCTGTAAATTTGTTTAGTATCGTCAACGCACCCTGTAGGGATGGGCCAGCATCGTTGAGGAAAAGCAGCATGTCATCCGCATACAGGGCTACCCTCTCCTCCAATTGGCCAATACGTAGACCCCTTATGTATTGAGAAGTGCGTAGTGCTTCTGCAACTGGTTCAATGGCCAAAGCAAAAAGGGCCGGGGAGAGAGGGCAGCCCTGTCTAGTCCCTCTGTGCAATTCGAAGGGGGCGGATAGGCCTCCTCCTACTCTTACTGATGAAGTGGGGCACTTATATATCACCTGGAGCCATCTGATGAAAACTAAAGGAAATCCCATTCTTCGCAATGTTTCCCATAGTAATGGCCATTCTATGGTATCAAAGGCCTTTTCAATGTCCAGTGAGGCTATTGCTCTTGTCCCGGTATTTTGGTGTCGTGTGTGTATGTTAGTAAATAGCCTTCTTAGATTTACATCGGTAGATCTGCGGGGCATAAAACCAGTTTGGTCGGAATCTATTAAAGAGGGGAGGAGGGGATATAAACGAAGGGCGAGCAGCTTAGTTAGAATTTTGAAATCATTATTTAGTAGCGCAATTGGGCGGTATGAGGCACAAGATGTCGGGTCCTTAGGAGACTTGTAAATTAGGGTTAAGTATGCATGGTACATGGAATCTGGCAGTCTACCCTCAGATAGACATGCCGTGTAGATTTGGGCTAATAGTGGCGCTAATAATTCTCCATGGGCCTTACAGAAAACTATTGGCAATCCATCTGGTCCAGGTGCTTTCCCGGCAGGAAAGGAGTGTATGGCATTCAGGACCTCTTGGGCCGTGAATGGTTGAACCAGTGTCTCTCTTTCCTGATCCGAGAGCCAACCGAGCGCCAGGGGATCTAACAGATCCTGCATTTTTTCAGGCTGAAAGTCAGGGGGCAAGGTGGATGTGTACAGGGTTTTGTAGAATGTGCTAAAGGTTTGAAGGATTTCAGAAGGAGTTGTTACCTTTGCACCCTCAGCAGTCAGTAGCTCAGAGACCAATGTGGATGGTTGATCATTTTGTGCCAACATGGCCAGGAGACGGCCATTTTTATCACCTTGTTCAAAAAACTCTGTTTACCACTAAATGACTCTAAGCGTGTGACCTCGGACAAGTGCAAATGTAATTCCCTCTGTACTACCATTAAAGAGTCAAATTGGTCAGGGTTGGGATCCGAGCTGTATTTCGCCGTCTGAGTCGTTACTGCTTGTTGTAATGAATGCGTTTTCAGGGATTGCTGCTTTTTGACTTGTGCAATAAGCGAAATGTACTGCCCCCTAGTGTAGGCCTTGAATGAATCCCATATCATGTCAGTAGATGAGGACTCAGCATTTCATTCCCAGTATTCATTCAGCAGAGGGGGTAAGGAGTCAGTTAGCTCAGGATGTGTAACCCAGTGTGCACCCAATCTCCAAAGTGCAGCATTTCTCAATGCCGGCGAGCGAAGCTTCACTGCCATGGGGCTATGATCTGATAGCCCGCTCGGCAGATAAGATGCCTCTAGGACATCTACTCGCATGGTGAAGTTGGAGAAGGCTAGATCTATACGTGATGCTGTTTTATATGATGTGGAAAAACATGAATAAAGCCTGGTAGTGGGATTCTTCCATCGCCAAATCTCCTCTAGACCCATAGTCTGGGCCCAAACCAACAAATCCTTATTATGGTGTTTGGGTGGAGTGGGTCTATCTAATTTGGATGATAGGGTGGCGTTGAAGTCCCCCATCACCAGTAGTTTACCTGTACCCAAGGATGCAACCTTTTCCATTATTTTATATAAAACATCAGGTGAGAAAGGTGGAGGTATGTATAGTCCAACCACTATATATCGTTGGGACCACAGTGTAAATACTACTATGACAAATTTACCCTGTTGGTCTGTGCATACATCATTAATTACACACGGAAAGTTTTTGTGTATTAGTATCGACACTCCTCTTGCGTAGGTGGAGTATGTGGAGTGGATAGCCCTCTGTATCCACGGTTTTTTAAGCGTCAAGATTTTGCTGCCCATTAAATGGGTCTCCTGAAGAATTATAATTTGTGGGGCATTAGACTTTAAATATTGGAATAATAAAGCTCGTTTGAATTTTGAGCCTAAACCCCTCACATTCCATGAAAGAACTGTGAAGGATTCTGCAGAAGTGTTAGCCATTTGGGGTATAGAGGCATAACCAAATCGGATAAATGAGGGGATGCACCAAGAACCATCTCTTAGACAGCAAAATCTCTGCTAGATCCCGCCATGTATCAATAGCACTTAACCAGGTTAACACTCGTGAGACAAAAAATAAAGCAAATAAAAAATAAGAGGAACAAAACCAAAACTTGTACTTGTTCCTTAAACAACCCAAGCACGGTGTGCTTATCTTACTATATCCCATCTCTCTCCCAAAAAGGAAAAAGAAAAAAAACAGGGAAGAGAGACTGGGAATAGTTTTACCCCTAAACAACAAAACCATTGTGTGTAGCTACAGGTTAAATAGTGTACTACACTCTAGTCATCCAACAACTGGTCAGGGACTTTCTTCTATAGGTGAGTTTTGAGCCCAGAACTAAAAAGTCAACCAGCTGAAGATGAAGAGGGGGGGAAGGGAAATGTGGTGGTCAATCTCGTAGTGCTTCTTAGAGAATGAACGTGTTATTGATCCGCAAAAGTCGAGCAGTCCAGCTCTTAATATGTCGCTCAAATCTTCACGTTTTTAAAAAAAGGATGGAGATCCAGTGTAAAGGGCAAAGAAAAATCAGGAAGGGGGCCAAGAGAGGGAGAAAAAATACCACACCAAACAAAAAGAAAAATAGCAGGAGGGGGGGCACAAACGGGGGGGAGGGGGAGATAAACATCAATGAGATGTAAATGATAGTAAGCAAAGACAGCATGTCAGGACTCTATGGTATGTGTAAAAATAGTCAGACCACAGGATCTATGTGTCATTCTGCTGTAGTGGCTGTGCTGCTTCAGTGAGGATTACGAACCTTTGGTGTGATAACCAATCCAGATGACAATGTTTATCATGTAGTGGAATCAGCCACGTCCATCTATCCACGATAAAGCAGCCTCAGGATCCAGAAAAAAATGAGCCCGTTCCCCGTCTATCACTCTGAGCTTGCTTGGGTACAGCAGGCTGAATTTTAGGCCTTTTTCTCTGAGGCGGCGTCTTGCTTCAGTAAAGGAGCGGCGTCTTTGCTGTATCTCTGGAGAATAGTCGGGGAAGAGCATAATTTTGGCGTTGTTAAAGCGCAGGTCCTGTTTTTCCCTGGCTGCCGCAAGCAATTTGTCCCGGTCTCTGTAATTCAATAATCTAAGTAGAAAAGGACGTGGTGGGGCTCCAGGGATTGGCGGAGTTGGGGGAACTCTATGAGCCCTCTCTACCACATACGTAGGCGGCATTGCGGTGATATCTAGCAGATTTAGGAGAAATGTTTCCGCAAACTCGGCAGGCCTGGATCCCTCAGCACGCTCTGGAAGGCCTAGTACTCGGATATTGTTTCTCCTCAGTCTGTTCTCGGTGTCAATGGACTTTTCCTGCAGGGCTTTAACTTGCAGCTGCAGGGCACGGAGGTCCCGGGAATCAGCCCTGGTATCATCTTCCAGCTGGGAGATGCGGCCTTCTGCCTCCGTGAACCGGGACCTAAATTTGTCCATGTCATGCCTAATAAGACTGACATCCGTGACTAGGTGATCAATCTTGACCATAACTGAGTCATTGCCTGCCTTAATAGCCGCTAGCAGCTCTGCATGTGAAGCCGCCTGAGCAGCTGTCAGCTCTGAAGATGTCTGTGTGCCGGCCGACATAGTGCTTAATGGAAGCCTCGTGGGCAAGATGGCGGCGGCGGAGGACCGGGTACAGGCCTTAGAAGAGGATTGAGGCTTACCCGGTGGCGGCGGAGAGGCCCGCTTAGTGCTGGAAGTTCTCTTAGACCCCAGGATGGCGGATTAGGGGGAAGAGTGAGATTTGGAAGCCAGGATTAGATGACAGGATATGTATACGAGCGGAGCTCAGCTTCAGCACGTCCTCTCTGCTTCACATTCGGCCACGCCCCCCCACTAACTTGTAGTTTTAGCTAAAGACTGTGAGGTGGACGCAAAGCACTAACTTGTAGTTTTAGCTGAACACTGTGAGCAGGATGCACTGCACTAACTTGTAGTTTTAGCTGAACACTGTGAGGTGGACGCACCCCACTAACTTGTAGTTTTAGCTGAACACTGTGAGGTGGACGCGCTGCACTAACTTGTAGTTTTAGCTGAACACTGTGAGCAGGACGCACCCCACTAACTTGTAGTTTTAGCTGAACACTGTGAGCAGGACGCACCGCACTAACTTGTAGGTTTAGCTGAACACTGTGAGCAGGACGCACCCCACTAACTTGTAGTTTTAGCTGAACACTGTGAGCAGGACACACTGCACTAACTTGTATCTTTAGATGAACACTGTGCAGAGGTCTCACTACACTAACATATAGGTGTAGCCAAACACTGGGAGGTGGACGCACCACACTAACTTGTAGTTTTAGCTGAACACTGTGAGCAGGACACACCGCACAGACTTGAAGGTTTAGCAGAACACTGTGAGCAGGACGCACCCCACTAACTTGTAGTTTTAGCTGAACACTGTGAGCAGGACAGACTGCACTAACTTGTATCTTTAGATGAACACTGTGCAGAGGTCTCACTACACTAACATACAGGTGTAGCTGAACACTGTGAGGTGGACGCACCACACTAACTTAGCTGAACACTGTGAGCAGCACGCACTGCACTAACTTGTAGCTTTAGATGAACACTGTGCAGAGGTCTCACTACACTAACTTGTAGGTTTAGCAGAACACTGTGAGGTGGACGCACCACACTAACTTGTAGTTTTAGCTGAACATTGTGAGGTGGACGCACCACACTAACTTGTAGTTTTAGCTGAACACTGTGAGCAGGACGCACTGCACTAACTTGTAGCTTTAGATGAACACTGTGCAGAGGTCTCACTACACTAACTTGCAGTTTTAGCTGAACACTGTGAGCAGGGCGCACCGCACTAACTTGTAGTTTTTGCTGAACACTGTGAGGTGGACGCACCACAATAACTTGTAGTTTTAGCTGAACACTGTGAGCAGGACGCACCGCACTAACTTGTATTTTTAGCTGAACACAGTAAGCAGGATGCACCGCACTAACTTGTAGTTTTAGCTTAACACTGTGAGGTGGACGCACCACACTAACTTGTAGTTTTATCTGAACACTGTGAGCAGGATGCACCTCACTAACTTGTAGTTTTAGATTAACACTGTGAGCAGGATGCACCACACTAACTTGTAGTTTTAGCTGAACACTGTGAGCAGGACGCACCGCACTAACTTGTAGTTTTAGCTAAAGACTGTGAGGTGGACGCACCGCACTAACTTGTTGTTTTAGCTGAACACTGTGAGGTGGACGCACCACACTAACTTGTAGTTTTAGCTGAACACTGTGAGGTGGACGCACCGCACTAACTTGTAGTTTTAGCTGAACACTGTGAGTAGGACGCACCACACTAACTTGTAGTTTTAGCTAAACACTGTGAGGTGGACGCAAAGCACTAACTGGTAGTTTTAGCTGAACACTGTGAGCAGGATGCACCGCACTAACTTGTAGTTTTAGCTGAACACTGTGAGGTGGAGGCACCCCACTAACTTGTAGTTTTAGCTGAACACTGTGAGGTGGACGCACCGCACTAACTTGTAGTTTTAGCTGAACACTGTGAGCAGGACGCACCCCACTAACTTGTAGTTTTAGCTGAACACTGTGAGCAGGACGCACCGCACTAACTTGTAGGTTTAGCTGAACACTGTGAGCAGGACGCACCTCACTAACTTGTAGTTTTAGCTGAACACTGTGAGCAGGACGCACCGCACTAACTTGTAGTTTGAGCTGAACAATGTGAGCAGGATGCACCGCACTAACTTGTAGCTTTAGATGAACACTGTGCAGAGGTCTCACTACACTAACATATAGGTGTAGCCAAACACTGGGAGGTGGACGCACCACACTAACTTGTAGTTTTAGCTGAACACTGTGAGCACGACACACCGCACTAACTTGTAGGTTTAGCTGAACACTGAGCAGGACGCACCCCACTAACTTGTAGTTTTAGCTGAACACTATGAGCAGGACAGACTGCACTAACTTGTATCTTTAGATGAACACTGTGCAGAGGTCTCACTACACTAACATATAGGTGTAGCTGAACACTGTGAGGTGGACGCACCACACTAACTTGTAGTTTTAGCTGAACACTGTGAGCAGGACGCACTGCACTAACTTGTAGCTTTAGATGAACACTGTGCAGAGGTCTCACTACACTAACTTGTAGGTTTAGCTGAACACTGTGAGGTGGACGCACCACACTAACTTGTAGTTTTAGCTGAACATTGTGAGGTGGACGCACCACACTAACTTGTAGTTTTAGCTGAACACTGTGAGCAGGACGCACTGCACTAACTTGTAGCTTTAGATGAACACTGTGCAGAGGTCTCACTACACTAACTTGTAGTTTTAGCTGAACACTGTGAGCAGGGCGCACCGCACTAACTTGTAGTTTTTGCTGAACACTGTGAGGTGGACACACCACAATAACTTGTAGTTTTAGCTGAACACTGTGAGCAGGACGCACCGCACTAACTTGTATTTTTAGCTGAACACAGTAAGCAGGATGCATCGCACTAACTTGTAGTTTTAGCTTAACACTGTGAGGTGGACGCACCACACTAACTTGTAGTGTTAGCTGAACACTGTGAGCAGGACGCACCCCACTAACTTGTATTTTTAGCTGAACACAGTAAGCAGGACACACCGCACTAACTTGTAGTTTTAGCTTAACACTGTGAGCAGGACGCACGACACTAACTTGTAGTTTTAGCTGAACTCTGTGAGCAGGACGCACCCCACTAACTTGTGCTTTTAGCTGAACACTGTGAGGTGGACGCACCACACTAACTTGTAGTTTTATCTAAACACTGTGAGCAGGACGCACCTCACTAACTTGTAGTTTTAGATTAACACTGTGAGCAGGATGCACCACACTAACTTGTAGTTTTAGCTGAACACTGTGAGCAGGACGCACCCAACTAACTTGTAGTTTTAGCTGAACACTGTGAACAGGACGCACCGCACTAACTTGTAGTTTTAGCTGAACACTGTGAGCAGGATGCACCCCACTAACTTTTAGTTTTAGCTGAACACTGTGAGCAGGACGCACCGCACTAACTTGTAGTTTTAGCTAAAGACTGTGAGGTGGACGCACCGCACTAACTTGTTGTTTTAGCTGAACACTGTGAGGTGGACGCACCACACTAACTTGTAGTTTTAGCTGAACACTGTGAGGTGGACGCACCGCACTAACTTGTAGTTTTAGCTGAACACTGTGAGTAGGACGCACCACACTAACTTGTAGTTTTAGCTAAACACTGTGAGGTGGACGCAAAGCACTAACTGGTAGTTTTAGCTGAACACTGTGAGCAGGATGCACCGCACTAACTTGTAGTTTTAGCTGAACACTGTGAGGTGGAGGCACCCCACTAACTTGTAGTTTTAGCTGAACACTGTGAGGTGGACGCACCGCACTAACTTGTAGTTTTAGCTGAACACTGTGAGCAGGACGCACCCCACTAACTTGTAGTTTTAGCTGAACACTGTGAGCAGGACGCACCGCACTAACTTGTAGGTTTAGCTGAACACTGTGAGCAGGACGCACCTCACTAACTTGTAGTTTTAGCTGAACACTGTGAGCAGGACGCACCGCACTAACTTGTAGTTTGAGCTGAACAATGTGAGCAGGATGCACCGCACTAACTTGTAGCTTTAGATGAACACTGTGCAGAGGTCTCACTACACTAACATATAGGTGTAGCCAAACACTGGGAGGTGGACGCACCACACTAACTTGTAGTTTTAGCTGAACACTGTGAGCACGACACACCGCACTAACTTGTAGGTTTAGCTGAACACTGAGCAGGACGCACCCCACTAACTTGTAGTTTTAGCTGAACACTATGAGCAGGACAGACTGCACTAACTTGTATCTTTAGATGAACACTGTGCAGAGGTCTCACTACACTAACATATAGGTGTAGCTGAACACTGTGAGGTGGACGCACCACACTAACTTGTAGTTTTAGCTGAACACTGTGAGCAGGACGCACTGCACTAACTTGTAGCTTTAGATGAACACTGTGCAGAGGTCTCACTACACTAACTTGTAGGTTTAGCTGAACACTGTGAGGTGGACGCACCACACTAACTTGTAGTTTTAGCTGAACATTGTGAGGTGGACGCACCACACTAACTTGTAGTTTTAGCTGAACACTGTGAGCAGGACGCACTGCACTAACTTGTAGCTTTAGATGAACACTGTGCAGAGGTCTCACTACACTAACTTGTAGTTTTAGCTGAACACTGTGAGCAGGGCGCACCGCACTAACTTGTAGTTTTTGCTGAACACTGTGAGGTGGACACACCACAATAACTTGTAGTTTTAGCTGAACACTGTGAGCAGGACGCACCGCACTAACTTGTATTTTTAGCTGAACACAGTAAGCAGGATGCACCGCACTAACTTGTAGTTTTAGCTTAACACTGTGAGGTGGACGCACCACACTAACTTGTAGTGTTAGCTGAACACTGTGAGCAGGACGCACCCCACTAACTTGTATTTTTAGCTGAACACAGTAAGCAGGACACACCGCACTAACTTGTAGTTTTAGCTTAACACTGTGAGCAGGACGCACGACACTAACTTGTAGTTTTAGCTGAACTCTGTGAGCAGGACGCACCCCACTAACTTGTGCTTTTAGCTGAACACTGTGAGGTGGACGCACCACACTAACTTGTAGTTTTATCTAAACACTGTGAGCAGGACGCACCTCACTAACTTGTAGTTTTAGATTAACACTGTGAGCAGGATGCACCACACTAACTTGTAGTTTTAGCTGAACACTGTGAGCAGGACGCACCCAACTAACTTGTAGTTTTAGCTGAACACTGTGAACAGGACGCACCGCACTAACTTGTAGTTTTAGCTGAACACTGTGAGCAGGATGCACCCCACTAACTTTTAGTTTTAGCTGAACACTGTGAGCAGGACGCACCGCACTAACTTGTAGTTTTAGCTAAAGACTGTGAGGTAGACGCACCGCATTAACTTGTTGTTTTAGCTTAACACTGTGAGCAGGACGCACCGCACTAACTTGTAGTTTTAGCTGAACACTGTGAGCAGGACGCACCCCACTAACTTTTAGTTTTAGCTGAACACTGTGAGCAGGACGCACCGCACTAACTTGTAGTTTTAGCTAAAGACTGTGAGGTGGACGCACCGCACTAACTTGTTGTTTTAGCTAAACACTGTGAGGTGGACGCACCACACTAACTTGTAGTTTTAGCTGAACACTGTGAGGTGGACGCACCCCACTAACTTGTAGTTTTAGCTGAACACTGTGAGGTGGACGCACCGCACTAACTTGTAGTTTTAGCTGAACACTGTGAGCAGGACGCACCCCACTAACTTGTAGTTTTAGCTGAACACTATAAGCAGAACGCACCGCACTAACTTGTAGGTTTAGCTGAACACTGTGAGCAGGACGCACCCCACTAACTTGTAGTTTTAGCTGAACACTGTGAGCAGGACAGACTGCACTAACTTGTATCTTTAGATGAACACTGTGCAGAGGTCTCACTACACTAACATATAGGTGTAGCTGAACACTGTGAGGTGGACGCACCACACTAACTTGTAGTTTTAGCTGAACACTGTGAGCAGGACGCACTGCACTAACTTGTAGCTTTAGATGAACACTGTGCAGAGGTCTCACTACACTAACTTGTAGGTTTAGCTGAACACTGTGAGGTGGACGCACCACACTAACTTGTAGTTTTAGCTGAACATTGTGAGGTGGACGCACCACACTAACTTGTAGTTTTAGCTGAACACTGTGAGCAGGACGCACTGCACTAACTTGTAGCTTTAGATGAACACTGTGCAGAGGTCTCACTACACTAACTTGTAGTTTTAGCTGAACACTGTGAGCATGGCGCACCGCACTAACTTGTAGTTTTTGCTGAACACTGTGAGGTGGACGCACCACAATAACTTGTAGTTTTAGCTGAACACTGTGAGCAGGACGCACCGCACTAACTTGTATTTTTAGCTGAACACAGTTAGCAGGATGCACCGCACTAACTTGTAGTTTCAGCTTAACACTGTGAGGTGGACGCACCACACTAACTTGTAGTGTTAGCTGAACACTGTGAGGTGGACGCACCACACTAACTTGTAGTTTAGCTGAACACTGTGAGTAGGACGCATCGCACTAACTTGTAGTTTTAGCTGAACACTGTGAGCAGGACGCATCGCACTAACTTGTAGTTTTGGCTGAACACTGTGAGCAGGATGCACCGCACTAACTTGTAGTTTTTGCTGAACACTGTGAGCAGGACGCACGACACTAACTTGTAGTTTTAGCTGAACACTGTGAGCAGGACGCACCCCACTAACTTGTGCTTTTAGCTGAACACTGTGAGGTGGACGCACCGCACTAACTTGTAGTTTTAGCTGAACACTGTGAGCAGGACGCACCTCACTAACTTGTAGTTTTAGATTAACACTGTGAGCAGGATGCACCACACTAACTTGTAGTTTTAGCTGAACACAGTAAGCAGGACGCACCGCACTAACTTGTAGTTTTAGCTGAACACTGTGAGCAGGATGCACCCCACTAACTTGTAGTTTTAGCTGAACACTGTGAACAGGACGCACCGCACTAACTTGTAGTTTTAGCTGAACACTGTGAGCAGGACGCACCCCACTAACTTTTAGTTTTAGCTGAACACTGTGAGCAGGACGCACCGCACTAACTTGTAGTTCTAGCTAAAGACTGTGAGGTGGACGCAGTGCACTAACTTGTTGTTTTAGCTGAACACTGTGAGGTGGACGCACCGCACTAACTTGTTGTTTTAGCTTAACACTGTGAGCAGGACGCACCGCACTAACTTGTAGTTTTAGCTGAACACTGTGAGGTGGACGCACCCCACTAACTTGTAGTTTTAGCTGAACACTGTGAGGTGGACGCACCGCACTAACTTGTAGTTTTAGCTGAACACTGTGAGCAGGACGCACCCCACTAACTTGTAGTTTTAGCTGAACACTATGAGCAGGACGCACCGCACTAACTTGTAGGTTTAGCTGAACACTGTGAGCAGGACGCACCCCACTAACTTGTAGTTTTAGCTGAACACTGTGAGCAGGACAGACTGCACTAACTTGTATCTTTAGATGAACACTGTGCAGAGGTCTCACTACACTAACATATAGGTGTAGCTGAACACTGTGAGGTGGACGCACCACACTAACTTGTAGTTTTAGCTGAACACTGTGAGCAGGACGCACTGCACTAACTTGTAGCTTTAGATGAACACTGTGCAGAGGTCTCACTACACTAACTTGTAGGTTTAGCTGAACACTGTGAGGTGGACGCACCACACTAACTTGTAGTTTTAGCTGAACATTGTGAGGTGGACGCACCACACTAACTTGTAGTTTTAGCTGAACACTGTGAGCAGGACGCACTGCACTAACTTGTAGCTTTAGATGAACACTGTGCAGAGGTCTCACTACACTAACTTGTAGTTTTAGCTGAACACTGCGAGCATGGCGCACCGCACTAACTTGTAGTTTTTGCTGAACACTGTGAGGTGGACGCACCACAATAACTTGTAGTTTTAGCTGAACACTGTGAGCAGGACGCACCGCACTAACTTGTATTTTTAGCTGAACACAGTTAGCAGGATGCACCTCACTAACTTGTAGTTTTAGCTTAACACTGTGAGGTGGACGCACCACACTAACTTGTAGTGTTAGCTGAACACTGTGAGGTGGACGCACCACACTAACTTGTAGTTTAGCTGAACACTGTGAGTAGGACGCATCGCACTAACTTGTAGTTTTAGCTGAACACTGTGAGCAGGACGCATCACACTAACTTGTAGTTTTGGCTGAACACTGTGAGCAGGATGCACCGCACTAACTTGTAGTTTTTGCTGAACACTGTGAGCAGGACGCACGACACTAACTTGTAGTTTTAGCTGAACACTGTGAGCAGGACGCACCCCACTAACTTGTGCTTTTAGCTGAACACTGTGAGGTGGACGCACCGCACTAACTTGTAGTTTTAGCTGAACACTGTGAGCAGGACGCACCTCACTAACTTGTAGTTTTAGATTAACACTGTGAGCAGGATGCACCACACTAACTTGTAGTTTTAGCTGAACACAGTAAGCAGGACGCACCGCACTAACTTGTAGTTTTAGCTGAACACTGTGAGCAGGATGCACCCCACTAACTTGTAGTTTTAGCTGAACACTGTGAACAGGACGCACCGCACTAACTTGTAGTTTTAGCTGAACACTGTGAGCAGGACGCACCCCACTAACTTTTAGTTTTAGCTGAACACTGTGAGCAGGACGCACCGCACTAACTTGTAGTTCTAGCTAAAGACTGTGAGGTGGACGCAGTGCACTAACTTGTTGTTTTAGCTGAACACTGTGAGGTGGACGCACCGCACTAACTTGTAGTTTTAGCTTAACACTGTGAGCAGGACGCACGACACTAACTTGTAGTTTTAGCTGAACTCTGTGAGCAGGACGCACCCCACTAACTTGTGCTTTTAGCTGAACACTGTGAGGTGGACGCACCACACTAACTTGTAGTTTTATCTAAACACTGTGAGCAGGACGCACCTCACTAACTTGTAGTTTTAGATTAACACTGTGAGCAGGATGCACCACACTAACTTGTAGTTTTAGCTGAACACTGTGAGCAGGACGCACCCAACTAACTTGTAGTTTTAGCTGAACACTGTGAACAGGACGCACCGCACTAACTTGTAGTTTTAGCTGAACACTGTGAGCAGGATGCACCCCACTAACTTTTAGTTTTAGCTGAACACTGTGAGCAGGACGCACCGCACTAACTTGTAGTTTTAGCTAAAGACTGTGAGGTGGACGCACCGCACTAACTTGTTGTTTTAGCTTAACACTGTGAGCAGGACGCACCGCACTAACTTGTAGTTTTAGCTGAACACTGTGAGCAGGACGCACCCCACTAACTTTTAGTTTTAGCTGAACACTGTGAGCAGGACGCACCGCACTAACTTGTAGTTTTAGCTAAAGACTGTGAGGTGGACGCACCGCACTAACTTGTTGTTTTAGCTGAACACTGTGAGGTGGACGCACCACACTAACTTGTAGTTTTAGCTGAACACTGTGAGGTGGACGCACCCCACTAACTTGTAGTTTTAGCTAAACACCGTGAGGTGGACGCACCGCACTAACTTGTAGTTTTAGCTGAACACTGTGAGCAGGACGCACCCCACTAACTTGTAGTTTTAGCTGAACACTATGAGCAGAACGCACCGCACTAACTTGTAGGTTTAGCTGAACACTGTGAGCAGGACGCACCCCACTAACTTGTAGTTTTAGCTGAACACTGTGAGCAGGACAGACTGCACTAACTTGTATCTTTAGATGAACACTGTGCAGAGGTCTCACTACACTAACATATAGGTGTAGCTGAACACTGTGAGGTGGACGCACCACACTAACTTGTAGTTTTAGCTGAACACTGTGAGCAGGACGCACTGCACTAACTTGTAGCTTTAGATGAACACTGTGCAGAGGTCTCACTACACTAACTTGTAGGTTTAGCTGAACACTGTGAGGTGGACGCACCACACTAACTTGTAGTTTTAGCTGAACATTGTGAGGTGGACGCACCACACTAACTTGTAGTTTTAGCTGAACACTGTGAGCAGGACGCACTGCACTAACTTGTAGCTTTAGATGAACACTGTGCAGAGGTCTCACTACACTAACTTGTAGTTTTAGCTGAACACTGTGAGCATGGCGCACCGCACTAACTTGTAGTTTTTGCTGAACACTGTGAGGTGGACGCACCACAATAACTTGTAGTTTTAGCTGAACACTGTGAGCAGGACGCACCGCACTAACTTGTATTTTTAGCTGAACACAGTTAGCAGGATGCACCGCACTAACTTGTAGTTTCAGCTTAACACTGTGAGGTGGACGCACCACACTAACTTGTAGTGTTAGCTGAACACTGTGAGGTGGACGCACCACACTAACTTGTAGTTTACCTGAACACTGTGAGTAGGACGCATCGCACTAACTTGTAGTTTTAGCTGAACACTGTGAGCAGGACGCATCGCACTAACTTGTAGTTTTGGCTGAACACTGTGAGCAGGATGCACCGCACTAACTTGTAGTTTTTGCTGAACACTGTGAGCAGGACGCACGACACTAACTTGTAGTTTTAGCTGAACACTGTGAGCAGGACGCACCCCACTAACTTGTGCTTTTAGCTGAACACTGTGAGGTGGACGCACCGCACTAACTTGTAGTTTTAGCTGAACACTGTGAGCAGGACGCACCTCACTAACTTGTAGTTTTAGATTAACACTGTGAGCAGGATGCACCACACTAACTTGTAGTTTTAGCTGAACACAGTAAGCAGGACGCACCGCACTAACTTGTAGTTTTAGCTGAACACTGTGAGCAGGATGCACCCCACTAACTTGTAGTTTTAGCTGAACACTGTGAACAGGACGCACCGCACTAACTTGTAGTTTTAGCTGAACACTGTGAGCAGGACGCACCCCACTAACTTTTAGTTTTAGCTGAACACTGTGAGCAGGACGCACCGCACTAACTTGTAGTTCTAGCTAAAGACTGTGAGGTGGACGCAGTGCACTAACTTGTTGTTTTAGCTGAACACTGTGAGGTGGACGCACCGCACTAACTTGTTGTTTTAGCTTAACACTGTGAGCAGGACGCACCGCACTAACTTGTAGTTTTAGCTGAACACTGTGAGGTGGACGCACCCCACTAACTTGTAGTTTTAGCTGAACACTGTGAGGTGGACGCACCGCACTAACTTGTAGTTTTAGCTGAACACTGTGAGCAGGACGCACCCCACTAACTTGTAGTTTTAGCTGAACACTATGAGCAGGACGCACCGCACTAACTTGTAGGTTTAGCTGAACACTGTGAGCAGGACGCACCCCACTAACTTGTAGTTTTAGCTGAACACTGTGAGCAGGACAGACTGCACTAACTTGTATCTTTAGATGAACACTGTGCAGAGGTCTCACTACACTAACATATAGGTGTAGCTGAACACTGTGAGGTGGACGCACCACACTAACTTGTAGTTTTAGCTGAACACTGTGAGCAGGACGCACTGCACTAACTTGTAGCTTTAGATGAACACTGTGCAGAGGTCTCACTACACTAACTTGTAGGTTTAGCTGAACACTGTGAGGTGGACGCACCACACTAACTTGTAGTTTTAGCTGAACATTGTGAGGTGGACGCACCACACTAACTTGTAGTTTTAGCTGAACACTGTGAGCAGGACGCACTGCACTAACTTGTAGCTTTAGATGAACACTGTGCAGAGGTCTCACTACACTAACTTGTAGTTTTAGCTGAACACTGCGAGCATGGCGCACCGCACTAACTTGTAGTTTTTGCTGAACACTGTGAGGTGGACGCACCACAATAACTTGTAGTTTTAGCTGAACACTGTGAGCAGGACGCACCGCACTAACTTGTAGCTTTAGATGAACACAGTTAGCAGGATGCACCGTATTAACTTGTAGTTTTAGCTTAACACTGTGAGGTGGACGCACCACACTAACTTGTAGTGTTAGCTGAACACTGTGAGGTGGACGCACCACACTAACTTGTAGTTTAGCTGAACACTGTGAGTAGGACGCATCGCACTAACTTGTAGTTTTAGCTGAACACTGTGAGCAGGACGCATCACACTAACTTGTAGTTTTGGCTGAACACTGTGAGCAGGATGCACCGCACTAACTTGTAGTTTTTGCTGAACACTGTGAGCAGGACGCACGACACTAACTTGTAGTTTTAGCTGAACACTGTGAGCAGGACGCACCCCACTAACTTGTGCTTTTAGCTGAACACTGTGAGGTGGACGCACCGCACTAACTTGTAGTTTTAGCTGAACACTGTGAGCAGGACGCACCTTACTAACTTGTAGTTTTAGATTAACACTGTGAGCAGGATGCACCACACTAACTTGTAGTTTTAGCTGAACACAGTAAGCAGGACGCACCGCACTAACTTGTAGTTTTAGCTGAACACTGTGAGCAGGATGCACCCCACTAACTTGTAGTTTTAGCTGAACACTGTGAACAGGACGCACCGCACTAACTTGTAGTTTTAGCTGAACACTGTGAGCAGGACGCACCCCACTAACTTTTAGTTTTAGCTGAACACTGTGAGCAGGACGCACCGCACTAACTTGTAGTTCTAGCTAAAGACTGTGAGGTGGACGCAGTGCACTAACTTGTTGTTTTAGCTGAACACTGTGAGGTGGACGCACCGCACTAACTTGTAGTTTTAGCTGAACACTGTGAGGTGGACGCACCGCACTAACTTGTAGTTTTAGCTGAACACTGTGAGTAGGACACACCACACTAACTTGTAGTTTTAGCTAAACACTGTGAGGTGGACACAAAGCATTAACTTGTAGTTTTAGCTGAACACTGTGAGCAGGATGCACCGCACTAACTTGTAGTTTTAGCTGAACACTGTCAGCAGCACGCACCCCACTAACTTGTAGTTTTAGCTGAACACTGTGAGGTGGACGCACCGCACTAACTTGTAGTTTTAGCTGAACACTGTGAGCAGGACGCACCCCACTAACTTGTAGTTTTATCTGAACACTGTGAGGTGGACGCACCGCACTAACTTGTAGTTTTAGCTGAAGACTGTGAGCAGGACGCACCCCACTAACTTGTAGTTTTAGCTGAACACTGTGAGCAGGACGCACCGCACTAACTTGTATTTTTAGCTGAACACAGTAAGCAGGACGCACCGCACTAACTTGTAGTTTTATCTGAACACTGTGAGGTGGACGCACCGCACTAACTTTTAGGTTTAGCTGAACACTGTGAGCAGGACGCACCGCACTAACTTGTAGGTTTAGCTGAACACTGTGAGCAGGACGCACCACACTAACTTGTAGTTTTAGCTGAACACTGTGAGGTGGATGCACCGCACTAACTTGTAGTTTTAGCTGAACACTGTGAGCAGGACGCACCACACTAACTTGTAGTTTTAGCCAAACACTGTGAGCAGGACGCACCCCACTAACATGTAGGCTTAGCTAAACACTGTGAGCAGGACGCACTGCACTAACTTGTAGCTTTAGATTAACACTGTGCAGAGGTCTCACTACACAAACTTGTAGGTTTAACTGAACACTGTGAGGTGGACGCACCACACTAACTTGTAGTTTTAGCTGAACACTGTGAGCAGGACGCACCACACTAACTTGTAGTTTTATCTGAACACTGTGAGGTGGATGCACCACACTAACTTGTAGTTTTAGCTAAACACTGTGAGCAGGACGCACCGCACTAACTTGAAGTTTTAGCTGAACACTGTGAGCAGGACGCTCCACACTAACTTGTAGTTTTAGCTGAACACTGTGAGGTGGACACACCGCACTAACTTGTAGTTTTAGCTGAATACTGTGAGCAGTATGCACCGCACTAACTTGTGCTTTTAGCTGAACACTGTGAGGTGGACGCACCGCACTAACTTGTAGTTTTAGCTGAACACTGTGAGCAGGACGCACCTCACTAACTTTTAGTTTTAGATTAACACTGTGAGCAGGATGCACCACACTAACTTGTAGTTTTAGCTGAACACAGTAAGCAGGACGCACCGCACTAACTTGTAGTTTTAGCTGAACACTGTGAGCAGGATGCACCCCACTAACTTGTAGTTTTAGCTGAACACTGTGAACAGGACGCACCGCACTAACTTGTAGTTTTAGCTGAACACTGTGAGCAGGACGCACCCAACTAACTTTTAGTTTTAGCTGAACACTGTGAGCAGGACTCACCGCACTAACTTG
>JBBGZY010001511.1:250000-278266 GCA_037952925.1 Lithobates clamitans
ACTTGTAAATTTAGCTTAACACTGTGAGCAGGACGCACCCCACTAACTTGTAGTTTTAGCTGAACACTGTGAGCAGGACGCACCCCACTAACTTGTAGTTTTAGCTGAACACTGTGAGCAGGACGCACCGCACTAACTTGTAGTTTGAGCTGAACAATGTGAGCAAGATGCACCGCACTAACTTGTAGCTTTAGATGAACACTGTGCAGAGGTCTCACTACACCAACTTGTAGGTGTAGCTGAACACTGTGAGGTGGACGCACCACACTAACTTGTAGTTTTAGCTGAACACTGTGAGCAGGACGCACCGCACTAACTTGTAGTTTTAGCTGAACACTGTGAGCAGGACGCACCACACTAACTTGTAGTTTTAGCTGAACACTGTGAGCAGAACGCACCGCACTAACTTGTAGTTTGAGCTGAACACTGTGAACAGGACGCACCGCACTAACCTGTAGCTTTAGATGAACACTGTGCAGAGGTCTCACTACACTAACTTGTAGGTTTAGCTGAACACTGTAAGGTGGACATATCACACTAACTTGTACTTTTAGCTGAACACTGTGAGGTGGACGCACCACACTAACTTGTAGTTTTAGCTGAACACTGTGAGCAGGACGCACTGCACTAACTTGTAGCTTTAGATGAACACTGTGCAGAGGTCTCACTACACTAACTTGTAGTTTTAGCTGAACATTGTAAGCAGGACGCACCGCACTAACTTGTAGTTTTAGCTGAACACTGAGAGGTGGACGCACTGCACTATTAGTTTTAGCTGAACACTGTGAGCAGGACGCACCACACTAACTTGTAGTTTTAGCTGAACACTGTGAGGTGGACGCATCTCACTAATTTGTAGTTTTAGCCGAACACTGTGAGCAGGACGCAGCGCACTAACTTGTAGTTTTAGCAGAACACTGTGAGCAGGACGCTCCGCACTAACTTGTAGTTTTAGCTGAACACTGAGAGCAGGATGCACCGCACTAACTTGTAGGTTTAGCTGAACCCTGTGAGCAGGATGCACCGCATTAACTTGTAGTTTTAGCTGAACACCGTGAGTAGGAAGCAAAGCACTAACTTGTAGTTTTAGCTAAACACTGTGAGCAGGACGCACCGCACTAACTTGTAGTTTTAGCTAAACACTGTGAGGTGGACGCACCACACTAACTTGTAGTTTTAGCTTAACACTGTGAGCAGGACGCACCGCACTAACTTGTAGTTTTAGCTGAACACTGTGAGCAGGACGATCCGCACTAACTTTTAGTTTTAGCTGAACACTGTGAGGTGGATGCACCACACTAACTTGTAGTTTTAGCTGAACACTGAGAGCAGGACGCACCGCACTAACTTGTAGTTTTAGCTGAACACTTTGAGGTGGACGCAGCGCACTAACTTGTAGTTTTAGCTGAACACTGTGAGGTGGACGTAGCGCACTAACTTGTAGTTTTAGATGAACACTGTGAGCAGGATGCACCGCACTAACTTGTAGGTTTAGCTGAACCCTGTGAGCAGGATGCACCGCATTAACTTGTAGTTTTAGCTGAACACCGTGAGTAGGACGCAAAGCACTAACTTGTAGTTTTAGCTAAACACTGTGAGCAGGACGCACCGCACTAACTTGTAGTTTTAGCTAAACACTGTGAGGTGGACGCACCACACTAACTTGTAGTTTTAGCTTAACACTGTGAGCAGGACGCACCGCACTAACTTGTAGTTTTAGCTGAACACTGTGAGGTGGACGCAAAGCACTAACTTGTAGTTTTAGCTGAACACTGTGAGCAGGATGCACCGCACTAACTTGTAGGTTTAGCTGAACCCTGTGAGCAGGATGCACCGCATTAACTTGTAGTTTTAGCTGAACACCGTGAGTAGGACGCAAAGCACTAACTTGTAGTTTTAGCTAAACACTGTGAGCAGGACGCACCGCACTAACTTGTAGTTTTAGCTAAACACTGTGAGGTGGACGCACCACACTAACTTGTAGTTTTAGCTTAACACTGTGAGCAGGACGCACCGCACTAACTTGTAGTTTTAGCTGAACACTGTGAGGTGGACGCAAAGCACTAACTTGTAGTTTTAGCTGAACACTGTGAGCAGGATGCACCGCACTAACTTGTAGTTTTAGCTGAACACTGTGAGCAGGACGCACCCCACTAACTTGTAGTTTTAGCTGAACACTGTGAGCAGGACGCACCACACTAACTTGTACTTTGAGCTGAACACTGTGAGCAGGATGCACCGCACTAACTTGTAGCTTTAGATGAACACTGTACAGAGGTCTCACTACACTAACTTGTAGGTTTAGGTGAACACTGTGAGCAGGATGCACCGCACTAACTTGTAGTTTTAGCTGAACACTGTGAGCAGGACGCACCCCACTAACTTGTAGTTTTAGCTGAACACTGTGAGCAGGACGCACCACACTAACTTGTACTTTGAGCTGAACACTGTGAGCAGGATGCACCGCACTAACTTGTAGCTTTAGATGAACACTGTACAGAGGTCTCACTACACTAACTTGTAGGTTTAGCTGAACACTGTGAGGTGGACGCACCACACTAACTTGTAGTTTTAGCTGAACACTTTGAGGTGGACGCACCGCACTAACTTGTAGTTTTAGCTAACACTGTGAGGTGGATGCACTGCACTAACTTGTAGTTTTAGCTGAACACTGTGAGCAGGATGCACCCCACTAAATTGTAGTTTTAGCTGAACACTGTGAGATGGACGCACCCCACTAACTTGTAGTTTTAGCTGAACACTGTGAGCAGGACACACCGTACTAACTTGTAGTTTTAGCTGAACACTGTGAGGTGAACGCAGCGCACTAACTTGTAGTTTTAGCTGAACACTGTGAGCAGGATGCACCACACTAACTTGTAGTTTTAGCTGAACACTGTGAGCAGGACGCACCCCACTAACTTGTAGTTTTAGCTGAACACTGTGAGCAGATCGCACCCCACTAACTTGTAGTTTTAGCTGAACACTGTGAGCAGGATGCACTGCACTAACTTGTAGCTTTAGATGAACACTGTGCAGAGGTCTCACTACACTAACTTGTAGGTTTAGCTGAACACTGTAAGGTGGACGCATCACACTAACTTGGAGTTTTTGCTGAACACTGTGAGTTGGATGCACCACACTAACTAGTAGTTTTAGCGGAACACTGTGAGCAGGACGCACTGCAATATCTTGTAGTTTTAGCTGATCACTGTAAGGTGGACACATCGCACTAACTTGTAGTTTTAGCTGAACACTGTGAGCAGGACGCTCCACACTAACTTGTAGTTTTAGCTGAACACTGTGAGGTGGACGCATCGCACTAACTTGCAGTTTTAGCTGAACACTGAGAGCAGGACACACAGCATTAACTTGTAGTTTTAGCTGAACACTGTGAGCAGGACGCACCCCACTAACTTTTAGTTTTAGCTGAACACTGTGAGCAGGACACACTGCACTAACTTGTAGCTTTAGATGAACACTGTGCAGAGGTCTCACTACACTAACATGTAGGTTTAGCTGAAAACTGTGAGATGGACGCACCACACTAACTTGTAGTTTTAGCTGAACACTGTGAGCAGGAGGCACCGCACTAACTTGTAGTTTTAGCTAAAGACTGTGAGGTGGACGCACCGCACTAACTTGTTGTTTTAGCTGAACACTGTGAGCAGGACGCACCGCACTAACTTGTAGGTTTAGCTGAACACTGTGAGGTGGACGCACCACACTTACTTGTAGTTTTAGTTGAACACTGTGAGGTGCACGCACCACACTAACTTGTAGTTTTAGCTGAACACTGTGAGGTGGACGCATCACACTAACTTGTAGTTTTAGCTGAACACGGTGAGCAGGACGATCCGCACTAACTTGTAGTTTTAGCTGAACACTGTGAGGTGGACGCACCACACTAACTTGTAGTTTTAGCTGAACACTGTGAGGTGGACGTAGCGCACTAACTTGTAGTTTTAGCTGAACACTGTGAGCAGGACGCACCGCACTAACTTGTAGGTTTAACTGAACACTGTGAGCAGGATGCACCGCACTAACTTGTAGGTTTAGCTAAACCCTGTGAGCAGGATGCACCGCATTAACTTGTAGTTTTAGCTGAACACCGTGAGTAGGAAGCAAAGCACTAACTTGTAGTTTTAGCTAAACACTGTGAGCAGGACGCACCGCACTAACTTGTAGTTTTAGCTAAACACTGTGAGGTGGACGCACCACACTAACTTGTAGTTTTAGCTTAACACTGTGAGCAGGACGCACCGCACTAACTTGTAGTTTTAGCTGAACACTGTGAGCAGGACGATCCGCACTAACTTTTAGTTTTAGCTGAACACTGTGAGGTGGACGCACCACACTAACTTGTAGTTTTAGCTGAACACTGAGAGCAGGACGCACCACACTAACTTGTAGTTTTAGCTGAACACTTTGAGGTGGACGCAGCGCACTAACTTGTAGTTTTAGCTGAACACTGTGAGGTGGACGTAGCGCACTAACTTGTAGTTTTAGCTGAACACTGTGAGCAGGACGCACCGCACTAACTTGAAGGTTTAACTGAACACTGTGAGCAGGACACACTGCACTAACTTGTAGTTTTAGCTTAACACTGTGAGCAGGACGCACCGCACTAACTTGTAGTTTTAGCTGAACACTGTGAGGTGGACGCAAAGCACTAACTTGTAGTTTTAGCTGAACACTGTGAGCAGGATGCACCGCA
The DNA here is from genome assembly GCA_037952925.1 of Lithobates clamitans. NCBI lineage: Eukaryota > Metazoa > Chordata > Amphibia > Anura > Ranidae > Lithobates > Lithobates clamitans. The sequence continues at coordinate 254,718 of JBBGZY010001511.1, forward strand.
CTAACTTGTAGTTTTAGCTGAACACTGTGAGCAGGACGCACCCCACTAACTTGTAGTTTTAGCTGAACACTGTGAGCAGGACGCACCACACTAACTTGTAGTTTTAGCTGAACACTGTGAGCAGGACGCACCCCACTAACTTGTGCTTTTAGCTGAACACTGTGAGGTGGACGCACCGCACTAACTTGTAGTTTTAGCTGAACACTGTGAGCAGGACGCACCTCACTAACTTGTAGTTTTAGATTAACACTGTGAGCAGGATGCACCACACTAACTTGTTGTTTTAGCTGAACACAGTAAGCAGGACGCACCGCACTAACTTGTAGTTTTAGCTGAACACTGTGAGCAGGATGCACCCCACTAACTTGTAGTTTTAGCTGAACACTGTGAACAGGACGCACCGCACTAACTTGTAGTTTTAGCTGAACACTGTGAGCAGGACGCACCCCACTAACTTTTAGTTTTAGCTGAACACTGTGAGCAGGACTCACCGCACTAACTTGTAGTTCTAGCTAAAGACTGTGAGGTGGACGCAGTGCACTAACTTGTTGTTTTAGCTGAACACTGTGAGGTGGACGCACCGCACTAACTTGTAGTTTTAGCTGAACACTGTGAGGTGGACGCACCGCACTAACTTGTAGTTTTAGCTGAACACTGTGAGTAGGACACACCACACTAACTTGTAGTTTTAGCTAAACACTGTGAGGTGGACACAAAGCACTAACTTGTAGTTTTAGCTGAACACTGTGAGCAGGATGCACCGCACTAACTTGTAGTTTTAGCTGAACACTGTCAGCAGGACGCACCCCACTAACTTGTAGTTTTAGCTGAACACTGTGAGGTGGACGCACCGCACTAACTTGTAGTTTTAGCTGAACACTGTGAGCAGGACGCACCCCACTAACTTGTAGTTTTATCTGAACACTGTGAGGTGGACGCACCGCACTAACTTGTAGTTTTAGCTGAAGACTGTGAGCAGGACGCACCCCACTAACTTGTAGTTTTAGCTGAACACAGTAAGCAGGACGCACCGCACTAACTTGTAGTTTTAGCTGAACACTGTGAGGTGGACGCACCGCACTAACTTTTAGGTTTAGCTGAACACTGTGAGCAGGACGCACCGCACTAACTTGTAGGTTTAGCTGAACACTGTGAGCAGGACGCACCACACTAACTTGTAGTTTTAGCTGAACACTGTGAGGTGGACGCACCGCACTAACTTGTAGTTTTAGCTGAACACTGTGAGCAGGACGCACCACACTAACTTGTAGTTTTAGCCAAACACTGTGAGCAGGACGCACCCCACTAACATGTAGGCTTAGCTAAACACTGTGAGCAGGACGCACTGCACTAACTTGTAGCTTTAGATTAACACTGTGCAGAGGTCTCACTACACAAACTTGTAGGTTTAACTGAACACTGTGAGGTGGACGCACCACACTAACTTGTAGTTTTAGCTGAACACTGTGAGCAGGACGCACCACACTAACTTGTAGTTTTATCTGAACACTGTGAGGTGGATGCACCACACTAACTTGTAGTTTTAGCTAAACACTGTGAGCAGGACGCACCGCACTAACTTGTAGTTTTAGCTGAACACTGTGAGCAGGACGCTCCACACTAACTTGTAGTTTTAGCTGAACACTGTGAGGTGGACACACCGCACTAACTTGTAGTTTTAGCTGAATACTGTGAGCAGTATGCACTGCACTAACTTGTAGTTTTAGCTGAACACTGTGAGCAGGACACACCGTACTAACTTGTAGTTTTAGCTGAACACTATGAGGTGGACGCAAAGCACTAACTTGTAGTTTTAGCTGAACACTGAGTGCAGGATGCACCGCACTAACTAGTAGTTTTAGCTGAACACTTTGAGGTGGACGCAGCGCACTAACTTGTAGTTTTAGCTGAACACTGTGAGGTGGACGTAGCGCACTAACTTGTAGTTTTAGCTGAACACTGTGAGCAGGACGCACCCCACTAACTTGTAGTTTTTGCTGAACACTGTGAGCAGGACGCACCGCACTAACTTGTATTTTTAGCTGAACACAGTAAGCAGGACGCACCGCACTAACTTGTAGTTTTAGCTGAACACTGTGAGGTGGATGCACCGCACTAACTTTTAGTTTTAGCTGAACCCTGTGAGCAGGACGCACCGCACTAACTTGTAGTTTTAGCTGAACACCGTGAGTAGGAAGCAAAGCACTAACTTGTAGTTTTAGCTAAACACTGTGAGCAGGACGCACCGCACTAACTTGTAGTTTTAGCTGAACACTGTGAGGTGGACGCACCGCACTAACTTGTAGTTTTAGCTGAACACTGTGAGTAGGACACACCACACTAACTTGTAGTTTTAGCTAAACACTGTGAGGTGGACACAAAGCACTAACTTGTAGTTTTAGCTGAACACTGTGAGCAGGATGCACCGCACTAACTTGTAGTTTTAGCTGAACACTGTCAGCAGGACGCACCCCACTAACTTGTAGTTTTAGCTGAACACTGTGAGGTGGACGCACCGCACTAACTTGTAGTTTTAGCTGAACACTGTGAGCAGGACGCACCCCACTAACTTGTAGTTTTATCTGAACACTGTGAGGTGGACGCACCGCACTAACTTGTAGTTTTAGCTGAAGACTGTGAGCAGGACGCACCCCACTAACTTGTAGTTTTAGCTGAACACAGTAAGCAGGACGCACCGCACTAACTTGTAGTTTTAGCTGAACACTGTGAGGTGGACGCACCGCACTAACTTTTAGGTTTAGCTGAACACTGTGAGCAGGACGCACCGCACTAACTTGTAGGTTTAGCTGAACACTGTGAGCAGGACGCACCACACTAACTTGTAGTTTTAGCTGAACACTGTGAGGTGGACGCACCGCACTAACTTGTAGTTTTAGCTGAACACTGTGAGTAGGACACACCACACTAACTTGTAGTTTTAGCTAAACACTGTGAGGTGGACACAAAGCACTAACTTGTAGTTTTAGCTGAACACTGTGAGCAGGACGCACCACACTAACTTGTAGTTTTAGCTGAACACTGTGAGCAGAACGCACCGCACTAACTTGTAGTTTGAGCTGAACACTGTGAACAGGACGCACCGCACTAACCTGTAGCTTTAGATGAACACTGTGCAGAGGTCTCACTACACTAACTTGTAGGTTTAGCTGAACACTGTAAGGTGGACATATCACACTAACTTGTACTTTTAGCTGAACACTGTGAGGTGGACGCACCACACTAACTTGTAGTTTTAGCTGAACACTGTGAGCAGGACGCACTGCACTAACTTGTAGCTTTAGATGAACACTGTGCAGAGGTCTCACTACACTAACTTGTAGTTTTAGCTGAACATTGTAAGCAGGACGCACCGCACTAACTTGTAGTTTTAGCTGAACACTGAGAGGTGGACGCACTGCACTATTAGTTTTAGCTGAACACTGTGAGCAGGACGCACCACACTAACTTGTAGTTTTAGCTGAACACTGTGAGGTGGACGCATCTCACTAATTTGTAGTTTTAGCCGAACACTGTGAGCAGGACGCAGCGCACTAACTTGTAGTTTTAGCAGAACACTGTGAGCAGGACGCTCCGCACTAACTTGTAGTTTTAGCTGAACACTGAGAGCAGGATGCACCGCACTAACTTGTAGGTTTAGCTGAACCCTGTGAGCAGGATGCACCGCATTAACTTGTAGTTTTAGCTGAACACCGTGAGTAGGAAGCAAAGCACTAACTTGTAGTTTTAGCTAAACACTGTGAGCAGGACGCACCGCACTAACTTGTAGTTTTAGCTAAACACTGTGAGGTGGACGCACCACACTAACTTGTAGTTTTAGCTTAACACTGTGAGCAGGACGCACCGCACTAACTTGTAGTTTTAGCTGAACACTGTGAGCAGGACGATCCGCACTAACTTTTAGTTTTAGCTGAACACTGTGAGGTGGATGCACCACACTAACTTGTAGTTTTAGCTGAACACTGAGAGCAGGACGCACCGCACTAACTTGTAGTTTTAGCTGAACACTTTGAGGTGGACGCAGCGCACTAACTTGTAGTTTTAGCTGAACACTGTGAGGTGGACGTAGCGCACTAACTTGTAGTTTTAGATGAACACTGTGAGCAGGATGCACCGCACTAACTTGTAGGTTTAGCTGAACCCTGTGAGCAGGATGCACCGCATTAACTTGTAGTTTTAGCTGAACACCGTGAGTAGGACGCAAAGCACTAACTTGTAGTTTTAGCTAAACACTGTGAGCAGGACGCACCGCACTAACTTGTAGTTTTAGCTAAACACTGTGAGGTGGACGCACCACACTAACTTGTAGTTTTAGCTTAACACTGTGAGCAGGACGCACCGCACTAACTTGTAGTTTTAGCTGAACACTGTGAGGTGGACGCAAAGCACTAACTTGTAGTTTTAGCTGAACACTGTGAGCAGGATGCACCGCACTAACTTGTAGGTTTAGCTGAACCCTGTGAGCAGGATGCACCGCATTAACTTGTAGTTTTAGCTGAACACCGTGAGTAGGACGCAAAGCACTAACTTGTAGTTTTAGCTAAACACTGTGAGCAGGACGCACCGCACTAACTTGTAGTTTTAGCTAAACACTGTGAGGTGGACGCACCACACTAACTTGTAGTTTTAGCTTAACACTGTGAGCAGGACGCACCGCACTAACTTGTAGTTTTAGCTGAACACTGTGAGGTGGACGCAAAGCACTAACTTGTAGTTTTAGCTGAACACTGTGAGCAGGATGCACCGCACTAACTTGTAGTTTTAGCTGAACACTGTGAGCAGGACGCACCCCACTAACTTGTAGTTTTAGCTGAACACTGTGAGCAGGACGCACCACACTAACTTGTACTTTGAGCTGAACACTGTGAGCAGGATGCACCGCACTAACTTGTAGCTTTAGATGAACACTGTACAGAGGTCTCACTACACTAACTTGTAGGTTTAGGTGAACACTGTGAGCAGGATGCACCGCACTAACTTGTAGTTTTAGCTGAACACTGTGAGCAGGACGCACCCCACTAACTTGTAGTTTTAGCTGAACACTGTGAGCAGGACGCACCACACTAACTTGTACTTTGAGCTGAACACTGTGAGCAGGATGCACCGCACTAACTTGTAGCTTTAGATGAACACTGTACAGAGGTCTCACTACACTAACTTGTAGGTTTAGCTGAACACTGTGAGGTGGACGCACCACACTAACTTGTAGTTTTAGCTGAACACTTTGAGGTGGACGCACCGCACTAACTTGTAGTTTTAGCTAACACTGTGAGGTGGATGCACTGCACTAACTTGTAGTTTTAGCTGAACACTGTGAGCAGGATGCACCCCACTAAATTGTAGTTTTAGCTGAACACTGTGAGATGGACGCACCCCACTAACTTGTAGTTTTAGCTGAACACTGTGAGCAGGACACACCGTACTAACTTGTAGTTTTAGCTGAACACTGTGAGGTGAACGCAGCGCACTAACTTGTAGTTTTAGCTGAACACTGTGAGCAGGATGCACCACACTAACTTGTAGTTTTAGCTGAACACTGTGAGCAGGACGCACCCCACTAACTTGTAGTTTTAGCTGAACACTGTGAGCAGATCGCACCCCACTAACTTGTAGTTTTAGCTGAACACTGTGAGCAGGATGCACTGCACTAACTTGTAGCTTTAGATGAACACTGTGCAGAGGTCTCACTACACTAACTTGTAGGTTTAGCTGAACACTGTAAGGTGGACGCATCACACTAACTTGGAGTTTTTGCTGAACACTGTGAGTTGGATGCACCACACTAACTAGTAGTTTTAGCGGAACACTGTGAGCAGGACGCACTGCAATATCTTGTAGTTTTAGCTGATCACTGTAAGGTGGACACATCGCACTAACTTGTAGTTTTAGCTGAACACTGTGAGCAGGACGCTCCACACTAACTTGTAGTTTTAGCTGAACACTGTGAGGTGGACGCATCGCACTAACTTGCAGTTTTAGCTGAACACTGAGAGCAGGACACACAGCATTAACTTGTAGTTTTAGCTGAACACTGTGAGCAGGACGCACCCCACTAACTTTTAGTTTTAGCTGAACACTGTGAGCAGGACACACTGCACTAACTTGTAGCTTTAGATGAACACTGTGCAGAGGTCTCACTACACTAACATGTAGGTTTAGCTGAAAACTGTGAGATGGACGCACCACACTAACTTGTAGTTTTAGCTGAACACTGTGAGCAGGAGGCACCGCACTAACTTGTAGTTTTAGCTAAAGACTGTGAGGTGGACGCACCGCACTAACTTGTTGTTTTAGCTGAACACTGTGAGCAGGACGCACCGCACTAACTTGTAGGTTTAGCTGAACACTGTGAGGTGGACGCACCACACTTACTTGTAGTTTTAGTTGAACACTGTGAGGTGCACGCACCACACTAACTTGTAGTTTTAGCTGAACACTGTGAGGTGGACGCATCACACTAACTTGTAGTTTTAGCTGAACACGGTGAGCAGGACGATCCGCACTAACTTGTAGTTTTAGCTGAACACTGTGAGGTGGACGCACCACACTAACTTGTAGTTTTAGCTGAACACTGTGAGGTGGACGTAGCGCACTAACTTGTAGTTTTAGCTGAACACTGTGAGCAGGACGCACCGCACTAACTTGTAGGTTTAACTGAACACTGTGAGCAGGATGCACCGCACTAACTTGTAGGTTTAGCTAAACCCTGTGAGCAGGATGCACCGCATTAACTTGTAGTTTTAGCTGAACACCGTGAGTAGGAAGCAAAGCACTAACTTGTAGTTTTAGCTAAACACTGTGAGCAGGACGCACCGCACTAACTTGTAGTTTTAGCTAAACACTGTGAGGTGGACGCACCACACTAACTTGTAGTTTTAGCTTAACACTGTGAGCAGGACGCACCGCACTAACTTGTAGTTTTAGCTGAACACTGTGAGCAGGACGATCCGCACTAACTTTTAGTTTTAGCTGAACACTGTGAGGTGGACGCACCACACTAACTTGTAGTTTTAGCTGAACACTGAGAGCAGGACGCACCGCACTAACTTGTAGTTTTAGCTGAACACTTTGAGGTGGACGCAGCGCACTAACTTGTAGTTTTAGCTGAACACTGTGAGGTGGACGTAGCGCACTAACTTGTAGTTTTAGCTGAACACTGTGAGCAGGACGCACCGCACTAACTTGAAGGTTTAACTGAACACTGTGAGCAGGACACACTGCACTAACTTGTAGTTTTAGCTTAACACTGTGAGCAGGACGCACCGCACTAACTTGTAGTTTTAGCTGAACACTGTGAGGTGGACGCAAAGCACTAACTTGTAGTTTTAGCTGAACACTGTGAGCAGGATGCACCGCACTAACTTGTAGTTTTAGCTGAACACTGTGAGCAGGACGCACCCCACTAACTTGTAGTTTTAGCTGAACACTGTGAGCAGGACGCACCACACTAACTTGTAGTTTTAGCTGAACACTGTGAGCAGGACGCACCCCACTAACTTGTGCTTTTAGCTGAACACTGTGAGGTGGACGCACCGCACTAACTTGTAGTTTTAGCTGAACACTGTGAGCAGGACGCACCTCACTAACTTGTAGTTTTAGATTAACACTGTGAGCAGGATGCACCACACTAACTTGTTGTTTTAGCTGAACACAGTAAGCAGGACGCACCGCACTAACTTGTAGTTTTAGCTGAACACTGTGAGCAGGATGCACCCCACTAACTTGTAGTTTTAGCTGAACACTGTGAACAGGACGCACCGCACTAACTTGTAGTTTTAGCTGAACACTGTGAGCAGGACGCACCCCACTAACTTTTAGTTTTAGCTGAACACTGTGAGCAGGACTCACCGCACTAACTTGTAGTTCTAGCTAAAGACTGTGAGGTGGACGCAGTGCACTAACTTGTGTTTTAGCTGAACACTGTGAGGTGGACGCACCGCACTAACTTGTAGTTTTAGCTGAACACTGTGAGGTGGACGCACCGCACTAACTTGTAGTTTTAGCTGAACACTGTGAGTAGGACACACCACACTAACTTGTAGTTTTAGCTAAACACTGTGAGGTGGACACAAAGCACTAACTTGTAGTTTTAGCTGAACACTGTGAGCAGGATGCACCGCACTAACTTGTAGTTTTAGCTGAACACTGTCAGCAGGACGCACCCCACTAACTTGTAGTTTTAGCTGAACACTGTGAGGTGGACGCACCGCACTAACTTGTAGTTTTAGCTGAACACTGTGAGCAGGACGCACCCCACTAACTTGTAGTTTTATCTGAACACTGTGAGGTGGACGCACCGCACTAACTTGTAGTTTTAGCTGAAGACTGTGAGCAGGACGCACCCCACTAACTTGTAGTTTTAGCTGAACACAGTAAGCAGGACGCACCGCACTAACTTGTAGTTTTAGCTGAACACTGTGAGGTGGACGCACCGCACTAACTTTTAGGTTTAGCTGAACACTGTGAGCAGGACGCACCGCACTAACTTGTAGGTTTAGCTGAACACTGTGAGCAGGACGCACCACACTAACTTGTAGTTTTAGCTGAACACTGTGAGGTGGACGCACCGCACTAACTTGTAGTTTTAGCTGAACACTGTGAGCAGGACGCACCACACTAACTTGTAGTTTTAGCCAAACACTGTGAGCAGGACGCACCCCACTAACATGTAGGCTTAGCTAAACACTGTGAGCAGGACGCACTGCACTAACTTGTAGCTTTAGATTAACACTGTGCAGAGGTCTCACTACACAAACTTGTAGGTTTAACTGAACACTGTGAGGTGGACGCACCACACTAACTTGTAGTTTTAGCTGAACACTGTGAGCAGGACGCACCACACTAACTTGTAGTTTTATCTGAACACTGTGAGGTGGATGCACCACACTAACTTGTAGTTTTAGCTAAACACTGTGAGCAGGACGCACCGCACTAACTTGTAGTTTTAGCTGAACACTGTGAGCAGGACGCTCCACACTAACTTGTAGTTTTAGCTGAACACTGTGAGGTGGACACACCGCACTAACTTGTAGTTTTAGCTGAATACTGTGAGCAGTATGCACTGCACTAACTTGTAGTTTTAGCTGAACACTGTGAGCAGGACACACCGTACTAACTTGTAGTTTTAGCTGAACACTATGAGGTGGACGCAAAGCACTAACTTGTAGTTTTAGCTGAACACTGAGTGCAGGATGCACCGCACTAACTAGTAGTTTTAGCTGAACACTTTGAGGTGGACGCAGCGCACTAACTTGTAGTTTTAGCTGAACACTGTGAGGTGGACGTAGCGCACTAACTTGTAGTTTTAGCTGAACACTGTGAGCAGGACGCACCCCACTAACTTGTAGTTTTTGCTGAACACTGTGAGCAGGACGCACCGCACTAACTTGTATTTTTAGCTGAACACAGTAAGCAGGACGCACCGCACTAACTTGTAGTTTTAGCTGAACACTGTGAGGTGGATGCACCGCACTAACTTTTAGTTTTAGCTGAACCCTGTGAGCAGGACGCACCGCACTAACTTGTAGTTTTAGCTGAACACCGTGAGTAGGAAGCAAAGCACTAACTTGTAGTTTTAGCTAAACACTGTGAGCAGGACGCACCGCACTAACTTGTAGTTTTAGCTGAACACTGTGAGGTGGACGCACCGCACTAACTTGTAGTTTTAGCTGAACACTGTGAGTAGGACACACCACACTAACTTGTAGTTTTAGCTAAACACTGTGAGGTGGACACAAAGCACTAACTTGTAGTTTTAGCTGAACACTGTGAGCAGGATGCACCGCACTAACTTGTAGTTTTAGCTGAACACTGTCAGCAGGACGCACCCCACTAACTTGTAGTTTTAGCTGAACACTGTGAGGTGGACGCACCGCACTAACTTGTAGTTTTAGCTGAACACTGTGAGCAGGACGCACCCCACTAACTTGTAGTTTTATCTGAACACTGTGAGGTGGACGCACCGCACTAACTTGTAGTTTTAGCTGAAGACTGTGAGCAGGACGCACCCCACTAACTTGTAGTTTTAGCTGAACACAGTAAGCAGGACGCACCGCACTAACTTGTAGTTTTAGCTGAACACTGTGAGGTGGACGCACCGCACTAACTTTTAGGTTTAGCTGAACACTGTGAGCAGGACGCACCGCACTAACTTGTAGGTTTAGCTGAACACTGTGAGCAGGACGCACCACACTAACTTGTAGTTTTAGCTGAACACTGTGAGGTGGACGCACCGCACTAACTTGTAGTTTTAGCTGAACACTGTGAGCAGGACGCACCACACTAACTTGTAGTTTTAGCCAAACACTGTGAGCAGGACGCACCCCACTAACATGTAGGCTTAGCTAAACACTGTGAGCAGGACGCACTGCACTAACTTGTAGCTTTAGATTAACACTGTGCAGAGGTCTCACTACACAAACTTGTAGGTTTAACTGAACACTGTGAGGTGGACGCACCACACTAACTTGTAGTTTTAGCTGAACACTGTGAGCAGGACGCACCACACTAACTTGTAGTTTTATCTGAACACTGTGAGGTGGATGCACCACACTAACTTGTAGTTTTAGCTAAACACTGTGAGCAGGACGCACCGCACTAACTTGTAGTTTTAGCTGAACACTGTGAGCAGGACGCTCCACACTAACTTGTAGTTTTAGCTGAACACTGTGAGGTGGACACACCGCACTAACTTGTAGTTTTAGCTGAATACTGTGAGCAGTATGCACTGCACTAACTTGTAGTTTTAGCTGAACACTGTGAGCAGGACACACCGTACTAACTTGTAGTTTTAGCTGAACACTATGAGGTGGACGCAAAGCACTAACTTGTAGTTTTAGCTGAACACTGAGTGCAGGATGCACCGCACTAACTAGTAGTTTTAGCTGAACACTTTGAGGTGGACGCAGCGCACTAACTTGTAGTTTTAGCTGAACACTGTGAGGTGGACGTAGCGCACTAACTTGTAGTTTTAGCTGAACACTGTGAGCAGGACGCACCCCACTAACTTGTAGTTTTTGCTGAACACTGTGAGCAGGACGCACCGCACTAACTTGTATTTTTAGCTGAACACAGTAAGCAGGACGCACCGCACTAACTTGTAGTTTTAGCTGAACACTGTGAGGTGGATGCACCGCACTAACTTTTAGTTTTAGCTGAACCCTGTGAGCAGGACGCACCGCACTAACTTGTAGTTTTAGCTGAACACCGTGAGTAGGAAGCAAAGCACTAACTTGTAGTTTTAGCTAAACACTGTGAGCAGGACGCACCGCACTAACTTGTAGTTTTAGCTAAACACTGTGAGGTGGACGCACCACACTAACTTGTAGTTTTAGCTTAACACTGTGAGCAGGACGCACCGCACTAACTTGTAGTTTTAGCTGAACACTGTGAGCAGGACGATCCGCACTAACTTTTAGTTTTAGCTGAACACTGTGAGGTGGACGCACCACACTAACTTGTAGTTTTAGCTGAACACTGAGAGCAGGACGCACCGCACTAACTTGTAGTTTTAGCTGAACACTTTGAGGTGGACGCAGCGCACTAACTTGTAGTTTTAGCTGAACACTGTGAGGTGGACGTAGCGCACTAACTTGTAGTTTTAGCTGAACACTGTGAGCAGGACGCACCGCACTAACTTGAAGGTTTAACTGAACACTGTGAGCAGGACACACTGCACTAACTTGTAGTTTTAGCTTAACACTGTGAGCAGGACGCACCGCACTAACTTGTAGTTTTAGCTGAACACTGTGAGGTGGACGCAAAGCACTAACTTGTAGTTTTAGCTGAACACTGTGAGCAGGATGCACCGCACTAACTTGTAGTTTTAGCTGAACACTGTGAGCAGGACGCACCCCACTAACTTGTAGTTTTAGCTGAACACTGTGAGCAGGACGCACCACACTAACTTGTAGTTTTAGCTGAACACTGTGAGCAGGACGCACCCCACTAACTTGTGCTTTTAGCTGAACACTGTGAGGTGGACGCACCGCACTAACTTGTAGTTTTAGCTGAACACTGTGAGCAGGACGCACCTCACTAACTTGTAGTTTTAGATTAACACTGTGAGCAGGATGCACCACACTAACTTGTAGTTTTAGCTGAACACAGTAAGCAGGACGCACCGCACTAACTTGTAGTTTTAGCTGAACACTGTGAGCAGGACGCACCCCACTAACTTGTAGTTTTTGCTGAACACTGTGAGCAGGACGCACCGCACTAACTTGTATTTTTAGCTGAACACAGTAAGCAGGACGCACCGCACTAACTTGTAGTTTTAGCTGAACACTGTGAGGTGGATGCACCGCACTAACTTTTAGTTTTAGCTGAACCCTGTGAGCAGGACGCACCGCACTAACTTGTAGTTTTAGCTGAACACCGTGAGTAGGAAGCAAAGCACTAACTTGTAGTTTTAGCTAAACACTGTGAGCAGGACGCACCGCACTAACTTGTAGTTTTAGCTGAACACTGTGAGGTGGACGCACCGCACTAACTTGTAGTTTTAGCTGAACACTGTGAGTGGGACACACCACACTAACTTGTAGTTTTAGCTAAACACTGTGAGGTGGACACAAAGCACTAACTTGTAGTTTTAGCTGAACACTGTGAGCAGGATGCACCGCACTAACTTGTAGTTTTAGCTGAACACTGTCAGCAGGACGCACCCCACTAACTTGTAGTTTTAGCTGAACACTGTGAGGTGGACGCACCGCACTAACTTGTAGTTTTAGCTGAACACTGTGAGCAGGACGCACCCCACTAACTTGTAGTTTTATCTGAACACTGTGAGGTGGACGCACCGCACTAACTTGTAGTTTTAGCTGAAGACTGTGAGCAGGACGCACCCCACTAACTTGTAGTTTTAGCTGAACACAGTAAGCAGGACGCACCGCACTAACTTGTAGTTTTAGCTGAACACTGTGAGGTGGACGCACCGCACTAACTTTTAGGTTTAGCTGAACACTGTGAGCAGGACGCACCGCACTAACTTGTAGGTTTAGCTGAACACTGTGAGCAGGACGCACCACACTAACTTGTAGTTTTAGCTGAACACTGTGAGGTGGACGCACCGCACTAACTTGTAGTTTTAGCTGAACACTGTGAGCAGGACGCACCACACTAACTTGTAGTTTTAGCCAAACACTGTGAGCAGGACGCACCCCACTAACATGTAGGCTTAGCTAAACACTGTGAGCAGGACGCACTGCACTAACTTGTAGCTTTAGATTAACACTGTGCAGAGGTCTCACTACACAAACTTGTAGGTTTAACTGAACACTGTGAGGTGGACGCACCACACTAACTTGTAGTTTTAGCTGAACACTGTGAGCAGGACGCACCACACTAACTTGTAGTTTTATCTGAACACTGTGAGGTGGATGCACCACACTAACTTGTAGTTTTAGCTAAACACTGTGAGCAGGACGCACCGCACTAACTTGTAGTTTTAGCTGAACACTGTGAGCAGGACGCTCCACACTAACTTGTAGTTTTAGCTGAACACTGTGAGGTGGACACACCGCACTAACTTGTAGTTTTAGCTGAATACTGTGAGCAGTATGCACTGCACTAACTTGTAGTTTTAGCTGAACACTGTGAGCAGGACACACCGTACTAACTTGTAGTTTTAGCTGAACACTATGAGGTGGACGCAAAGCACTAACTTGTAGTTTTAGCTGAACACTGAGTGCAGGATGCACCGCACTAACTAGTAGTTTTAGCTGAACACTTTGAGGTGGACGCAGCGCACTAACTTGTAGTTTTAGCTGAACACTGTGAGGTGGACGTAGCGCACTAACTTGTAGTTTTAGCTGAACACTGTGAGCAGGACGCACCCCACTAACTTGTAGTTTTTGCTGAACACTGTGAGCAGGACGCACCGCACTAACTTGTATTTTTAGCTGAACACAGTAAGCAGGACGCACCGCACTAACTTGTAGTTTTAGCTGAACACTGTGAGGTGGATGCACCGCACTAACTTTTAGTTTTAGCTGAACCCTGTGAGCAGGACGCACCGCACTAACTTGTAGTTTTAGCTGAACACCGTGAGTAGGAAGCAAAGCACTAACTTGTAGTTTTAGCTAAACACTGTGAGCAGGACGCACCGCACTAACTTGTAGTTTTAGCTAAACACTGTGAGGTGGACGCACCACACTAACTTGTAGTTTTAGCTTAACACTGTGAGCAGGACGCACCGCACTAACTTGTAGTTTTAGCTGAACACTGTGAGCAGGACGATCCGCACTAACTTTTAGTTTTAGCTGAACACTGTGAGGTGGACGCACCACACTAACTTGTAGTTTTAGCTGAACACTGAGAGCAGGACGCACCGCACTAACTTGTAGTTTTAGCTGAACACTTTGAGGTGGACGCAGCGCACTAACTTGTAGTTTTAGCTGAACACTGTGAGGTGGACGTAGCGCACTAACTTGTAGTTTTAGCTGAACACTGTGAGCAGGACGCACCGCACTAACTTGAAGGTTTAACTGAACACTGTGAGCAGGACTCACTGCACTAACTTGTAGTTTTAGCTTAACACTGTGAGCAGGACGCACCGCACTAACTTGTAGTTTTAGCTGAACACTGTGAGGTGGACGCAAAGCACTAACTTGTAGTTTTAGCTGAACACTGTGAGCAGGATGCACCGCACTAACTTGTAGTTTTAGCTGAACACTGTGAGCAGGACGCACCCCACTAACTTGTAGTTTTAGCTGAACACTGTGAGCAGGACGCACCACACTAACTTGTAGTTTTAGCTGAACACTGTGAGCAGGACGCACCCCACTAACTTGTGCTTTTAGCTGAACACTGTGAGGTGGACGCACCGCACTAACTTGTAGTTTTAGCTGAACACTGTGAGCAGGACGCACCTCACTAACTTGTAGTTTTAGATTAACACTGTGAGCAGGATGCACCACACTAACTTGTAGTTTTAGCTGAACACAGTAAGCAGGACGCACCGCACTAACTTGTAGTTTTAGCTGAACACTGTGAGCAGGATGCACCCCACTAACTTGTAGTTTTAGCTGAACACTGTGAACAGGACGCACCGCACTAACTTGTAGTTTTAGCTGAACACTGTGAGCAGGACGCACCCCACTAACTTTTAGTTTTAGCTGAACACTGTGAGCAGGACTCACCGCACTAACTTGTAGTTCTAGCTAAAGACTGTGAGGTGGACGCAGTGCACTAACTTGTTGTTTTAGCTGAACACTGTGAGGTGGACGCACCGCACTAACTTGTAGTTTTAGCTGAACACTGTGAGGTGGACGCACCGCACTAACTTGTAGTTTTAGCTGAACACTGTGAGTAGGACACACCACACTAACTTGTAGTTTTAGCTAAACACTGTGAGGTGGACACAAAGCACTAACTTGTAGTTTTAGCTGAACACTGTGAGCAGGATGCACCGCACTAACTTGTAGTTTTAGCTGAACACTGTCAGCAGGACGCACCCCACTAACTTGTAGTTTTAGCTGAACACTGTGAGGTGGACGCACCGCACTAACTTGTAGTTTTAGCTGAACACTGTGAGCAGGACGCACCCCACTAACTTGTAGTTTTATCTGAACACTGTGAGGTGGACGCACCGCACTAACTTGTAGTTTTAGCTGAAGACTGTGAGCAGGACGCACCCCACTAACTTGTAGTTTTAGCTGAACACAGTAAGCAGGACGCACCGCACTAACTTGTAGTTTTAGCTGAACACTGTGAGGTGGACGCACCGCACTAACTTTTAGGTTTAGCTGAACACTGTGAGCAGGACGCACCGCACTAACTTGTAGGTTTAGCTGAACACTGTGAGCAGGACGCACCACACTAACTTGTAGTTTTAGCTGAACACTGTGAGGTGGACGCACCGCACTAACTTGTAGTTTTAGCTGAACACTGTGAGCAGGACGCACCACACTAACTTGTAGTTTTAGCCAAACACTGTGAGCAGGACGCACCCCACTAACATGTAGGCTTAGCTAAACACTGTGAGCAGGACGCACTGCACTAACTTGTAGCTTTAGATTAACACTGTGCAGAGGTCTCACTACACAAACTTGTAGGTTTAACTGAACACTGTGAGGTGGACGCACCACACTAACTTGTAGTTTTAGCTGAACACTGTGAGCAGGACGCACCACACTAACTTGTAGTTTTATCTGAACACTGTGAGGTGGATGCACCACACTAACTTGTAGTTTTAGCTAAACACTGTGAGCAGGACGCACCGCACTAACTTGTAGTTTTAGCTGAACACTGTGAGCAGGACGCTCCACACTAACTTGTAGTTTTAGCTGAACACTGTGAGGTGGACACACCGCACTAACTTGTAGTTTTAGCTGAATACTGTGAGCAGTATGCACTGCACTAACTTGTAGTTTTAGCTGAACACTGTGAGCAGGACACACCGTACTAACTTGTAGTTTTAGCTGAACACTATGAGGTGGACGCAAAGCACTAACTTGTAGTTTTAGCTGAACACTGAGTGCAGGATGCACCGCACTAACTAGTAGTTTTAGCTGAACACTTTGAGGTGGACGCAGCGCACTAACTTGTAGTTTTAGCTGAACACTGTGAGGTGGACGTAGCGCACTAACTTGTAGTTTTAGCTGAACATTGTGAGCAGGACGCACCCCACTAACTTGTAGTTTTTGCTGAACACTGTGAGCAGGACGCACCGCACTAACTTGTATTTTTAGCTGAACACAGTAAGCAGGACGCACCGCACTAACTTGTAGTTTTAGCTGAACACTGTGAGGTGGATGCACCGCACTAACTTTTAGTTTTAGCTGAACACTGTGAGCAGGACGCACCGCACTAACTTGTAGGTTTAGCTGAACACTGTGAGCAGGACGCACCACATTAACTTGTAGTTTTAGCTGAACACTGTGAGCAGGATGCACCGCACTAACTTGTAGTTTTAGCTGAACACTGTGAGCAGGATGCACCGCGCTAACTTGTAGTTTTAGCTAAACACTGTGAGCAGGACGCACCACACTAACTTGTAGTTTTAGCTGAACACTGTGAGGTGGACGCACCGCACTAACTTGTAGTTTTAGCTGAACACTGTGAGCAGGACGCACCACACTAACTTGTACTTTTAGCCAAACACTGTGAGCAGGACGCACCCCACTAACATGTAGGCTTAGCTAAACACTGTGAGCAGGACGCACAGCACTAACTTGTAGCTTTAGATTAACACTGTGCAGAGGTCTCACTACACAAACTTGTAGGTTTAACTGAACACTGTGAGGTGGACGCACCACACTAACTTGTAGTTTTAGCTGAACACTGTGAGCAGGACGCAACACACTAACTTGTAGTTTTAGCTGAACACTGTGAGGTGGATGCACCGCACTAACTTGTAGTTTTAGCTGAACACTGTGAGCAGGACGCACCGCACTAACTTTTAGTTTTAGCTGAACACTGTGAGCAGGACGCTCCGCACTAACTTGTAGTTTTAGCTGAACACTGTGAGGTGGACACACCGCACTAACTTGTAATTTTAGCTGAATACTGTGAGCAGTATGCACCGCACTAACTTGTAGTTTTAGCTGAACACTGTGAGCAGGACACACCGTACTAACTTGTAGTTTTAGCTGAACACTATGAGGTGGACGCAGCGCACTAACTTGTAAATTTAGCTTAACACTGTGAGCAGGACGCACCCCACTAACTTGTAGTTTTAGCTGAACACTGTGAGCAGGACGCACCCCACTAACTTGTAGTTTTAGCTGAACACTGTGAGCAGGACGCACCGCACTAACTTGTAGTTTGAGCTGAACAATGTGAGCAGGATGCACCGCACTAACTTGTAGCTTTAGATGAACACTGTGCAGAGGTCTCACTACACTAACTTGTAGGTGTAGCTGAACACTGTGAGGTGGACGCACCACACTAACTTGTAGTTTTAGCTGAACACTGTGAGCAGGACGCACCGCACTAACTTGTAGTTTTAGCTGAACACTGTGAGCAGGACGCACCACACTAACTTGTAGTTTGAGCTGAACACTGTGAACAGGACGCACCGCACTAACCTGTAGCTTTAGATGAACACTGTGCAGAGGTCTCACTACACTAACTTGTAGGTTTAGCTGAACACTGTAAGGTGGACGTATCACACTAACTTGTACTTTTAGCTGAACACTGTGAGGTGGACGCACCACACTAACTTGTAGTTTTAGCTGAACACTGTGAGCAGGACGCACTGCACTAACTTGTAGCTTTAGATGAACACTGTGCAGAGGTCTCACTACACTAACTTGTAGTTTTAGCTGAACATTGTAAGCAGGACGCACCGCACTAACTTGTAGTTTTAGCTGAACACTGAGAGGTGGACGCACTGCACTATTAGTTTTAGCTGAACACTGTGAGCAGGACGCACCACACTAACTTGTAGTTTTAGCTGAACACTGTGAGGTGGACGCATCGCACTAATTTGTAGTTTTAGCCGAACACTGTGAGCAGGACGCAGCGCACTAACTTGTAGTTTTAGCAGAACACTGTGAGCAGGACGCTCCGCACTAACTTGTAGTTTTAGCTGAACACTGAGAGCAGGATGCACTGCACTAACTTGTAGTTTTAGCTGAACACTGTGAGCAGGACACACCGTACTAACTTGTAGTTTTAGCTGAACACTATGAGGTGGACGCAAAGCACTAACTTGTAGTTTTAGCTGAACACTGAGAGCAGGATGCACCGCACTAACTAGTAGTTTTAGCTGAACACTTTGAGGTGGACGCAGCGCACTAACTTGTAGTTTTAGCTGAACACTGTGAGGTGGACGTAGCGCACTAACTTGTAGTTTTAGCTGAACACTGTGAGCAGGACGCACCCCACTAACTTGTAGTTTTTGCTGAACACTGTGAGCAGGACGCACCGCACTAACTTGTATTTTTAGCTGAACACAGTAAGCAGGACGCACCGCACTAACTTGTAGTTTTAGCTGAACACTGTGAGGTGGATGCACCGCACTAACTTTTAGTTTTAGCTGAACACTGTGAGCAGGACGCACCGCACTAACTTGTAGGTTTAGCTGAACACTGTGAGCAGGACGCACCACATTAACTTGTAGTTTTAGCTGAACACTGTGAGCAGGATGCACCGCGCTAACTTGTAGTTTTAGCTGAACACTGTGAGCAGGATGCACCGCGCTAACTTGTAGTTTTAGCTAAACACTGTGAGCAGGACGCACCACACTAACTTGTAGTTTTAGCTGAACACTGTGAGGTGGACGCACCGCACTAACTTGTAGTTTTAGCTGAACACTGTGAGCAGGACGCACCACACTAACTTGTACTTTTAGCCAAACACTGTGAGCAGGACGCACCCCACTAACATGTAGGCTTAGCTAAACACTGTGAGCAGGACGCACAGCACTAACTTGTAGCTTTAGATTAACACTGTGCAGAGGTCTCACTACACAAACTTGTAGGTTTAACTGAACACTGTGAGGTGGACGCACCACACTAACTTGTAGTTTTAGCTGAACACTGTGAGCAGGACGCAATACACTAACTTGTAGTTTTAGCTGACGACTGTGAGGTGGATGCACCGCACTAACTTGTAGTTTTAGCTGAACACTGTGAGCAGGACGCACCGCACTAACTTGTAGTTTTAGCTGAACACTGTGAGCAGGACGCTCCGCACTAACTTGTAGTTTTAGCTGAACACTGTGAGATGGACACACCGCACTAACTTGTAATTTTAGCTGAATACTGTGAGCAGTATGCACCGCACTAACTTGTAGTTTTAGCTGAACACTATGAGGTGGACGCAACGCACTAACTTGTAAATTTAGCTTAACACTGTGAGCAGGACGCACCCCACTAACTTGTAGTTTTAGCTGAACACTGTGAGCAGGACGCACCCCACTAACTTGTAGTTTTAGCTGAACACTGTGAGCAGGACGCACCGCACTAACTTGTAGTTTGAGCTGAACAATGTGAGCAGGATGCACCGCACTAACTTGTAGCTTTAGATGAACACTGTGCAGAGGTCTCACTACACTAACTTGTAGGTGTAGCTGAACACTGTGAGGTGGACGCACCACACTAACTTGTAGTTTTAGCTGAACACTGTGAGCAGGACGCACCGCACTAACTTGTAGTTTTAGCTGAACACTGTGAGCAGGACGCACCACACTAACTTGTAGTTTTAGCTGAACACTGTGAGCAGAACGCACCGCACTAACTTGTAGTTTGAGCTAAACACTGTGAACAGGACGCACCGCACTAACCTGTAGCTTTAGATGAACACTGTGCAGAGGTCTCACTACACTAACTTGTAGGTTTAGCTGAACACTGTAAGGTGGACGTATCACACTAACTTGTACTTTTAGCTGAACACTGTGAGGTGGACGCACCACACTAACTTGTAGTTTTAGCTGAACACTGTGAGCAGGACGCACTGCACTAACTTGTAGCTTTAGATGAACACTGTGCAGAGGTCTCACTACACTAACTTGTAGTTTTAGCTGAACATTGTAAGCAGGACGCACCGCACTAACTTGTAGTTTTAGCTGAACACTGAGAGGTGGACGCACTGCACTATTAGTTTTAGCTGAACACTGTGAGCAGGACGCACCACACTAACTTGTAGTTTTAGCTGAACACTGTGAGGTGGACGCATCGCACTAATTTGTAGTTTTAGCCGAACACTGTGAGCAGGACGCAGAGCACTAACTTGTAGTTTTAGCAGAACACTGTGAGCAGGACGCTCCGCACTAACTTGTAGTTTTAGCTGAACACTGAGAGCAGGATGCACCGCACTAACTAGTAGTTTTAGCTGAACACTTTGAGGTGGACATATCACACTAACTTGTAGTTTTAGCTGAACACTGTGAGGTGGACGTAGCGCACTAACTTGTAGTTTTAGCTGAACACTGTGAGCAGAACACACCGCACTAACTTGTAGTTTTAGCTGAACACTGTGAGCAGAACGCACAGCATTAACTTGTAGTTTTAGCTGAACACTGTGAGCAGGACGCACCCCACTAACTTGTAGTTTTAGCTGAACACTGTGAGCAGGACACACTGCACTAACTTGTAGCTTTAGATGAACACTGTGCAGAGGTCTCACTACACTAACATGTAGGTTTAGCTGAAAACTGTGAGCAGGAGGCACCGCACTAACTTGTAGTTTTAGCTAAAGACTGTGAGGTGGACGCACCGCACTAACTTGTAGGTTTAGCTGAACACTGTGAGGTGGACGCACCACACTTACTTGTAGTTTTAGTTGAACACTGTGAGGTGGACGCACCACACTAACTTGTAGTTTTAGCTGAACACGGTGAGCAGGATGATCCGCACTAACTTGTAGTTTTAGCTGAACACTGTGAGGTGGACGCACCACACAAACTTGTAGTTTTAGCTGAACACTGAGAGCAGGACGCACCGCACTAACTTGTAGTTTTAGCTGAACACTGTGTGGTGGACGTAGCGCACTAACTTGTAGTTTTAGCTGAACACTGTGAGCAGGACGCACCGCACTAACTTGTAGGTTTAACTGAACACTGTGAGCAGGATGCACCGCACTAACTTGTAGGTTTAGCTGAACCCTGTGAGCAGGATGCACCGCATTAACTTGTAGTTTTAGCTGAACACCGTGAGTAGGAAGCAAAGCACTAACTTGTAGTTTTAGCTAAACACTGTGAGCAGGACACACCGCACTAACTTGTAGTTTTAGCTAAACACTGTGAGGTGGACGCACCACACTAACTTGTAGTTTTAGCTTAACACTGTGAGCAGGACGCACCGCACTAACTTGTAGTTTTAGCTGAACACTGTGAGCAGGACGATCCGCACTAACTTTTAGTTTTAGCTGAACACTGTGAGGTGGACGCACCACACTAACTTGTAGTTTTAGCTGAACACTGAGAGCAGGACGCACCGCACTAACTTGTAGTTTTAGCTGAACACTTTGAGGTGGACGCAGCGCACTAACTTGTAGTTTTAGCTGAACACTGTGAGCAGGACGCACCGCACTAACTTGAAGGTTTAACTGAACACTGTGAGCAGGATGCACCGCACTAACTTGTAGGTTTAGCTGAACCCTGTGAGCAGGATGCACCGCATTAACTTGTAGTTTTAGCTGAACACCGTGAGTAGGACGCAAAGCACTAACTTGTAGTTTTAGCTAAACACTGTGAGCAGGACGCACCGCACTAACTTGTAGTTTTAGCTAAACACTGTGAGGTGGACGCACCACACTAACTTGTAGTTTTAGCTTAACACTGTGAGCAGGACGCACCGCACTAACTTGTAGTTTTAGCTGAACACTGTGAGGTGGACGCAAAGCACTAACTTGTAGTTTTAGCTGAACACTGTGAGCAGGATGCACCGCACTAACTTGTAGTTTTAGCTGAACACTGTGAGCAGGACGCACCCCACTAACTTGTAGTTTTAGCTGAACACTGTGAGCAGGACGCACCACACTAACTTGTACTTTGAGCTGAACACTGTGAGCAGGATGCACCGCACTAACTTGTAGCTTTAGATGAACACTGTACAGAGGTCTCACTACACTAACTTGTAGGTTTAGGTGAACACTGTGAGCAGGATGCACCGCACTAACTTGTAGTTTTAGCTGAACACTGTGAGCAGGACGCACCCCACTAACTTGTAGTGTTAGCTGAACACAGTGAGCAGGACGCACCACACTAACTTGTACTTTGAGCTGAACACTGTGAGCAGGATGCACCGCACTAACTTGTAGCTTTAGATGAACACTGTACAGAGGTCTCACTACACTAACTTGTAGGTTTAGCTGAACACTGTGAGGTGGACGCACCACACTAACTTGTGGTTTTAGCTGAACACTTTGAGGTGGACGCACCGCACTAACTTGTAGTTTTAGCTAACACTGTGAGGTGGACGCACTGCACTAACTTGTAGTTTTAGCTGAACACTGTGAGCAGGATGCACCCCACTAACTTGTAGTTTTAGCTGAACACTGTGAGATGGACGCACCCCACTAACTTGTAGTTTTAGCTGAACACTGTGAGCATGAAACACCGTACTAACTTGTAGTTTTAGCTGAACACTGTGAGGTGAACGCAGCGCACTAACTTGTAGTTTTAGCTGAACACTGTGAGCAGGATGCACCGCACTAACTTGTAGTTTTAGCTGAACACTGTGAGGTGGACGCATCGCACTAACTTGTAGTTTTAGCTGAACACTGAGAGCAGGACACACCGCACTAACTTGTAGTTTTAGCTGAACACTTTGAGGTGGACGCAGCGCACTAACCTGTAGTTTTAGCTGAACACTGTGAGGTGGACGTAGCTCACTAACTTGTAGTTTTAGCTGAACACTGTGAGCAGGACGCACTGCACTAACTTTTAGTTTTAGCTGAACACTGTGAGGTGAACGCACGGCACTAACCTGTAGTTTTAGCTGAACACTGTGAGGTGGACGCATCGCACTAATTTGTAGTTTTAGCCGAACACTGTGAGCAGGACGCAGCGCACTAACTTGTAGTTTTAGCAGAACACTGTGAGCAGGACGCTCCGCACTAACTTGTAGTTTTAGCTGAACACTGAG